>JAEMON010000013.1:17461465-17501136 GCA_030264115.1 Lygus lineolaris
ATAATAAACCGTTGTGTAATAATTTGCAGCGTTTTTCGATTAAAAACGGTATTGTTTACCGGTAAAATACCGTATTTAATCGAAAAAAGTACATAAGGAAATTTCTCCCTTGATGGGAAAAACAATAGATCATGGATATGTCTAGCGGCTTTAGGAGCCACTCAGCTGATCTGAGAGCTCCATTTTCGACTCAACTGATCTGAGAGCTCCATTTTCGACTCAACTGATGAGCTCCATTTTCGATGCAGAGAGTAGTACCTCAAACTATTGAGGTAGTAAGTCATTGATTTCTACCTGCCTTCACTTTTCGAGTAAATAATAATCTAATGTGCCGGAGGGTTGCATTTTTGTGTAGAAAATTTTGTGGGGAAAAAAAGTGTAGCGAAAAATTCCTTGACCCCCAGCCAAAAGACATTATCCATGTCAAAACAAGGGCTTTCATTATCAGAATACCTGATGTAATTTGAAAAAGTCCAGACAATGAAAATGTGAATTCAATGATGGCTGACAGATCTGTAATGTAATATGTGATTGCTGGAAAAAACTAAAAATTGTATTAACAGTGTTATTTTATTCCAAATAACAATACAAAAGCAGAAAAAATTTGATTTTCTCGTACACGACGATTCCCCAATGGTACATACTTGGCTCCACCGTATTAGGGTATCTTCCTATAATGAAACAACCTCGAACCCAGATCCGAAATTTATACATGGAGTACCTACCTGTTCTAAAATACATTTAGTTCAGTGGTCACTTACATTCACGCTGAACCATGTGTGTCAGGATTATACCGACTTTTTCTACCGTAACCACGACAGCACGTATTATTGCTGATGACTGGCACTATACTGAGAATAATAACTACCTTATCAAAATCAATAATATGCAGATCTGACTGCAGAACTAGCTGTCCTCCTTCTTCAGATGGATAAAATCGCCTAGATTCCACTTAGCGAGCGCGGGCAGAATATCGAAGACATTTCGCAATGACATCTTGCGCCACCGCTAATCAGTCATTAAAGGAGCCTTGTAACTAAATGACACTTGATAGTCGAGGAATTACGTACGAATTTAATGCGGATAACCTGAAAGCTTCGTCCGTGGTCGGAAAAAAGTCGAAAGAACGTACAAAAAAAGGAATTTTCGAGGTCAAGGGTGGGCCTTCGCCTATAATCCGCGTATATCTACCAAGGAAGCTTTATGGAAATTCAACTATTGCGAACGAGAGGGAATGGTTGTTGTGTACCAAACTATCAGATAATTGATATTATCCACTTGACGTTTTTAACCCGGTATATTAAACTTCTTTTTCTACTTCTGTATTCTGTTGACTGAAGGCTGAAGCTGTATGCATCATATTTTACCTTTTCCTTATGGAGGAATATTAGTAATAGAGATAATGTTCAGTATACTACTCCTCACTGCCAAATACAGGGCTTAACGGGTTTCAATTTGTGTTGGAAAACTCCAGATTCGTGTTAGCTCGGAATGGAAAATTATCTCATCCTCAGAACATCCCTCTTTCCTAAGATGTGAAGAAATATTATTTGTCGAGCCTTTGCTTCAGATTCATTCATTTTTTTTGACATGGATATGTCTTTTGGCTCGGGGTCAAGGAATTTTTCGCGACACTTTTTTCTCGACAAAAATTTCTCCACAAAAATGTAACGCTCCGGCACTTCAGATTATTATTAACTCGAAAAGTGAAGGCTAAGTAGAAATCAATGAGGTACTACCGCAATATTTTGAGGTACCACTCTCTGCATCGAAAATTGAGCTCGCGGATCAGCTGAGTCGAAAATGGAGCTCCCAGATCAGCTGAGTAGAAAATGGAGCTCCCAGATCAGCTGAGTCGAAAATGGAGCTCTCAGATCAGCTGAGTGGCTCCTAAAGCCGCTAGACATATCCATGTATCCATGATCTATTGTTTCTCACATCAAGGGAGAAATTTGTTAGTGTCTTTGGCCGACCACAATAATTTATGCAAATTATGCTGTTTTGTTTTTGTCAGAATTTCAGTGTAGAACTAGAGCTGCAGTTTTCACATGGATATGTCTCTTTTTTTATAATGTCTTGAAATTGTATGTTGGAACGCTGGGCGTATATCAGTCATGACGTCATGATCATGAGATGTTGTGATAAAATGAGAGCATTCCAGAAATTGGCGAACGATTTTCCAGCTACGAAAACTAAGGGAATTACACTTCGCTAGTAACGAATTTTTGGTACATGAAAATCAATTAAAAAAAACTGTTGCATTAATTTTTATAGTAGAAATTTTCTTACTCACATAGCCTAGCTAATAAACATATCCATGTCAAAATATGTACATGCCAATATCCTAAAATGGGACAGTTCACTCACTCATTTTCAATGGGAAACTTCACATTCGTGTGGAACAGCCATATCAATCGGATGAATTTCGACTAAAAAAAGTATTTTACTTGCCGCAGAGGCATTCTCAGTTTAATCCTTCCCAAACATACATATCTCGAAACCAACGATATTTATCGTGTAAATTTCACCCTATTCTAGATATGCCTAACTTGGTGGTTTTCAAGCCATTTCTAGACCTCATCACTAAATAAAGGCACCTAGATGGTACCTTATAGGTCCCTAACTACCATTAAAAAGCTGAGATTCTGGACATATTTTCGATGTAATCGTCATTTCAAAGTTTTATTACAAGAATTTTGATTTTGTCTTTGTTTGGTTTGGAAAATGTTTTATTTGGCCTTATTTCATTGGTACATGCCAGGGAACAGACAGTGAAGAATTTAGACATTTAGTGGTTACCGTTCGAAAAAGACTCTGGAAATCGAGAAATTTTAAACTTTTTGGTTTGGGAGTAACTCCGACGTTGTGTGACAGTCTTCAGTTACTGGACTCCTATAACTTCTGAACTAAATCCTGACGAACCGCAAGCCGATGAGTCCAAGCAAAATGCCAAGGGCGGGGTGAGCGAGTTTCTGTCGAAAATCTAGGACGCCACCACTCACTAACGGGGAAGGACCTTAACCAGCGGGATTTAAAAAAAAAAAAATTTAACAATTAGCTGAAATTTGATGTATTTTGGTTTATTGTTTTTAGTAGTATAAACAGGTATGATAGTTGAGTTTTCAGACCCATAAGAACTCCTTATTGCAGAGGTATGAATAATTCACGTTTTAACCGGTGGAATAGGAAGCTGACTGTTAAAATGTCAATCGGTTTCAAACTGTCCTTGCCTGATTAGGAGTAATTACGCCCTTCTAAACGCCCGCCTTCGATCATCGTAATAAAAACCACCGTTGCGAAACGAACCCAAAGCATCCTAATCGGTCTCCAAGACCAGTTGACACTGAAGGATCGTAAATCCCTATTTTTTTTCAAGCCGCCATTGTTGCAGAGGGAAAATGATGCAGGTGTCAAAAGGTCGCAAATTAACCTCACGTCAGAGATCTATGAAGGTGGAGAGTTTGATCGTCAGTGAGTGTCATGAGTCGATCATGGGTGAGGCTGGGCTCTACTCTTGTAATTTAGGTTTGGATGACGAAATCTCAAGAAGCCTTCAGTCGGATTCCATGGTCGTTCGAGTTAAACGCCTGAATCATTGAAACACCGTGACTTGTCCCAAAACTTCCTGTATGGCTTCCTCAGGAAGCCATGTATTTGTGCGAAAAGTGAAAAACGTCTTCAAAGTTGGGTATAGCTTCCAAACTTTTGAAACATGGATGTATAGAATCAGTATAGACAAAATTTCACCAAAATTTATAGAAAGTTTCGTAGTTATGTCTATGTCGGCAAATTTTAAGTTTGCACATTCGCATTACCTATTACTGACCCAATTGTGACGGAAT
Organism: Lygus lineolaris; assembly: GCA_030264115.1. NCBI lineage: Eukaryota > Metazoa > Arthropoda > Insecta > Hemiptera > Miridae > Lygus > Lygus lineolaris. The sequence continues at coordinate 17,465,308 of JAEMON010000013.1, forward strand.
TCATAGGCAATCGAATGGAAGCCATCCCCCAACTACCCTCATGATTTGACAAAAATTGGTATATTGAACGGTCTATTGGAACTCAGAAACCGTTGTTTCGGGAATATCACATTTGCTATGAAATTATAATAGAAGACCGTCTAGGGGTTTCCCCGCGCAATGCCTGAAAATTTCATCGAAATCGGACCTTTATTTCGATGAGCCAGGAATCGGGGGAGGAGCTAGAATTGACCTCAGACTGACCGACACAGGCAGACACACAGACGGAGAGATATACAGACATACAGGCAGAGAGACAGACACTGACAGACAGACAAATGTGGAAGCAAAAATGTGCTGAAAGCTTCAAAACGCAAGATGCAAGTGGAAATTTTGATGTTGGAGGACAATTTGTTTTTAGTTCTTGCACGAATTAATAGGTACGAGATGATCATTAGCTTAATAATTAGCATTAGCTAATAATTAGATCGTAATTATAATAATTAGCTGTAATTAGCAAATAATTAGCTGTAATTATTAGCTCGTACATAGCTTCCCACCTTCGGTAGAGAGGAAGCAAAAATGTTCCAAAATCAAAAATTCCAACTAGCATTTTACATTTCTAAGCGTTCAGGTCGATATTTGGTTCTGTGTCTGTCTTATGTCTCTCTGTATAATGTGGTCCCAAGCAAAACTACAGGGAAAGAGAAACATCACGGAATTCTTATATCTTATTATTATAGGAAATTTCAAGCTGATTCCGAATATACCATAATGTTCCTACCTATGTCTAAGATGGTAATTTACAGCCAAAACCTCAAAAACATGTGTTTCAGCGACAACATGTTTTTCAAAATTTCACATCTTGGAGCACTCCAAAAATTCTGCCAACTAACTCATTCTTTTGATATTATTGACATTTTGAATTTGTTTTTGGATTTTTAATCTCGATTCCAGGGATATATATTAAGTATAATGGAAAATTTCAAAAATTTGCAGTACTAAAATTTTCTACTCTGGTTTCGTTTGAAAATCTCGTTTCTAAGTCTCTTTTTTGTCAGGTTGGTCCCCGTAAAATCATGTTCCATGCTGAAACACTATAACGTTAAGTTTTGACAGTTGAATTTTGAAATAAGCAAACACTATACAAACCCCCCAGAAACACACAAGTGAGCATTGTGCTCCCCGTTGAACTGAGTCGAAAATTGAGCTTTTAGGCCAACTGAGTCGAAAATTGAGCTCCGAGATCAGCTGTGCACCATGTATGTCTTTACTGGGTGGAATGGGAGGGGTGGGGTGGGGGGGTTAAAAACTAAGAAAAATGTAACGCGATGATCATTTTTTGATTATCATGGAATAGACACATCCTTGATCTTTGGTTTTGTCCAACTGAAGGAAACATTTTAATAAAATAACAAGCCAGCGCAACAATGGCTATCCTATCCGATCTTGAGGGAACAAATCTTGTATAATGAGTACAACATTTGTTCGAATTTAACGTTTACCTCTACTACTTTACTACTGATACGTCTTGTTCTAGTATTTTCGGTTCATCGCCCCCAAAACAACATACTACTGTTCCGTACAGCTCGTAGGTTGAACCGTTCAAGTTTCCAATTTATTGAGTTTTGTCCAGAAATTTGGTCGCCCATCGTTTCGTTCAATTTCCTCCTAGTATTGTGAGTTTCAGTCGAGAGAAGGTGAACGTTCTTATATGCGCAATCACCAGTCTCCTTTCTCTTCCCAGACTTCCTTGGCCTCCTCCGACGCGCATCTGAGAAAAATCGCTCCCCTGAAAACCCAACGAAACTTGATTCATCCGCCAGAATAGACATCCTGACCTACAGTCGCCTACTAGACTAATATGGAATTTGCCGTCTTTAAATATTCACTCGTACAATACGACTTATTCCCTATAAATGTGCACAATTCAACGGATGGCAAGGAAAACGGGGTTTGAGGCGAATAACACAAGACAACAATGGGATTCACTCTTTTTTTGCCTTTCTTGGAAGTCGATCTGTGGGGTCCAACCACAAGCTACGGGAGGCGTGCGTGTTGCATAACCTGTGCGAATCAAGGCGTCTTCTTCGCGAAGTACAGAACCTAACAAATGCCCCTCACTTCACTTATTAGATGACTTACTAGTAGACTGTAGTGAGACTCACCATTACTAGTGGAATACTCAAAGTTCCAATCACGAAGAGTGACATAATGAGAAAATATTCTAATGATTTATCACTTCTGACGTTTTTGTTGTTGCAATGGGGGAACTTTCATGTGTAGGAATGTTTTCATTTTGAACCTCAAAATCTGATTCAACACCCTTCAAACCCCCTAGTGCCAATTGTCAGATTGAAATTACGTCTGGTTAAACCAGAAAACTGGCTGAAAGGGAGTGCGTGACGTCATTTAGGTTAGAGAGCTGAGGAACACGCCCAGGCAGGGGGCCGGTGACGTCATTTAGGTTGAAATCACAAGACCCATTTTCGGTAAGTTTAAATTATCGGATACCCATCATATAGCACCTTTTTGGGAAGCCCTCTCTAAGATCTATCAAATCCTGAAATAATAAATAACCATGAAAGTTCCCCATTGCTCCCGATTTATAGAGGCTTTTGACAGAACGTCTGGGGTCCATGGATTACACGGGATTAGTTGAAGTAATTTGGAAAACTGGATCGTATAAGTAAAAAGAAACCCGAGAAAACGTTGTAAATTTTTACGAAGATTTATTCATATAAGTAATATTCACGAAAATATATTTTCGTGGAAATAGAATGCGTTTCGACTCATGTTATTTCTTTTTATTTAAACGGGTTTCCGCAACTTCATCGCAAGTGATTTAGTTCGGAGTCGTTATTTTTAGCCTCTGTTCGACAGTTTTCACTATTGGGCGATGCGCAGTCACTACGGCTGATCCAAATATGACGAAATTCATATGAGACCATTAAATGTAGGTCCGATACTCTAACTTCCATCAAACTTTGAGCGAATTTGGACAATTTGGTCATGGTTTATGGCGGCTTGACGGTTCACACATGTTAAGGTATGCGCAGTCGCTATGACTAATCCATGTGTAACGAAATTCGTATCAGACCACAGATCTAGGACCTACTCTCGAACTATCATCGAAATTTGAGCGAATTTGGACGAAATGGATAGTGAGTTATGTGGGAAAAAAGGTCAGAATTATTTAATGGGCTATTTGAAAAAAAAAGGTCAGAATTATTTAATGGGGTAATTATTCAAAAAGAACTATTGGGCTGATTCCATTCTATGCCCACAAAAATTGAAACACCTACATTTAAAGAGACCCCTCCCCACCACCCAAAAACCACCAAAATAACTACTTTGTGTACCTCGTTTATGTATGGTGATCTTCAATGAGATTGATGATATCTCATTTCTACATGAAGGAAAAATGTTAATATCTGAGCCGCTTGTTGTCGAATTCATAAAATAATATTCTTCGAATATGACGTTTAGACTTTCTTTTCCATAAGGAAACGAACGGTGTTGATTGTGTACTGTCTAGCTATAAGGTGCACGATCAAGGATCTTCCTCCATGGCCACCACCTTTCCGCATCTGATTCGATCGAAATTCACTCATAATATTATTATCGATGGTTTTAAACGTAGAACGTCCAGAATTCCCGAAAATCCGTAACCTCAATACGATTTCCCTAAACGATGTAATGTGTTTTTCTGTCTTCTCTTGAGTCATTTTTACTTGTGTCGCTAATGATTTTCGTCCCACGAAAAGGTGATGCTTTGTAAGTTGGACATCTCGAGAAATTATACGATTTTGAAAAGGGAAAGCGGACGTTTCGATAGTCATTTTGGTCCGGTCATTACTTCCTTATGAAGAGTCGCTGCGGCCAAGAGTGATATTAGCGGGTTTGTCATGATGTACTTATTTTCCATAATCGATTTCCAAATAAGTAAGCGATCTATCTGGGTGGTTCTCGTACCTAGAGGTAACTTACAAGTTTTTCCCCAGTTAATTTGAGGGTGGAAGAAGGGGTGTTGAACAGTTTTTCAAACTTTTCCAGCCAAGAATCCACCAATCTTATTGCTGTTTTCGTAATTTTTTTTCTCTCGAATCTCGCTAAGTATTTGAATATAAATGTATAAAATCTTGAATTTTGAAATCAATTTGAAATTTGACATTTCAATCGCTTATAGCTCTTAAGAATTGAATAATGGAGAATTCCGAAAACAGATTTGAAATTGATCGATTATTAACGAAGAAAAGTTCCCTTTTTTCAACTTATCAGTCCCAAGTACCTAGTATAAGGTCACGTTAAGAGTTCCTCTTTGGTATCCGAGATTCAATCATTTTTTAAGACATTTTGGGCCGATGACGGTACCCTCAGATGACCGTTACTCAACAGTAATTGGTGACAGGCTGCTGTTGTTAGTTATTTGAGAATCCCACCTACCAGGTGTCACATCCTGTAGAAAAGTCCATTTTGGAAGGTCCAGTGAAGCATTGAAAATAGTGTTACATGATTATTTAGGAACCTGAATAACGTCAATTTTCTTGGTTGAATCCCAACAAAGTTTACAAAAGAATGGAATTCACCTTGACCTTAACACTCTCTATTCAGAATCGTTTTGACACTTTTTGTTCCTCCAATTTCAAACCTCGATACCACAAAAATATTGAGGATGTATCCATTTCTGACCTTTCATTCGATGCGTGAATCACTAAATTATTATGAGTATCTTATACAGATCGAACAGAATTTGGCTCAAGTTCGCAACAAGTCCCTGAACTGATTCCTGGTTCAGAAAACGCTGGTTCATGCTGTTTGTATCATGTAAAACTCAGTACCTACGCCATCGCATTATATTTAATGACGAAGTTGAAACGAAGAACATCTGTTACGGATAATCAGGATCATGTATTAAGAGAACTGGCAGACCCGACGAGTTCACTCAATTTGGAAGTGGGTCACGCGGTGATTAATTTCGTGTTTTGAGAGATCGATTGGATGGGAAGGTTATAGATGATAGGTACATAAGGAGCCGCCACGAAGTTTTAATCAGGTTAATATTAGAGTGATCAAAGAGTGATGCATGACCCTCGGTACATTTTATTAATTTTTGATATTTTAGAAACGAAAATTTCTGCCAAGTAGGCGAGGGCACATAGTTTCCCCGTTATCCTTAACCTTTATTATTACAAGTTCTAAACAAGGGCGGTTTTTGGGTGAATTTTTTGAGACTGAGCCTCAGACTTTCTCAATAGTAGAACTACGAGATGGAATACCTACTTGCCACCCCAGAATAACATAAATGCATAACTTGAAAAACATGAATCAGTACCTAGGTTCAGAATGAACTGAGGCTGACATAAGATATTGGCTCATTCGATTCCTAGGTGACTGTTATTAATTATCTCTGTTCTAGCCATGATCAACCACTGCCTATACTTACACGTTAGCTGCTAAATTACTACCTGAAAATGTTCAGAAAGAGAACTGCAAATTATGTACAAAGCTATTGAATCGATGTTCTGCCTGGTGATCAGCCATACTGCCGAATGCCTATTTGCTTACCATCTACTAAATTGCTACCTGCAAATAACAACATTTACTACATGGTGAATAACCTGCAGGTCATGAAGGCAAAGAAATATTATGTGGGTAATATGAACAGACAGCAAGAAAACCAGTTTTTGGAAAGAATCCATGATGTCTCTACCTATATGAATAAGGGACCTACATAAATAAGGGACATGATCCTAATAATGTTCACAACATTGGCACACGGGGATAGCCCAAAGTACCTACCTTTTAGGCTGAGGAAGACGACATAGTTTCGTCGAAACATGTACTGACCACAATAAACACTTCAGAAATTTATTTTTTCTACTCACGGATTATGACAATGTGACTTCATGTAAAGCTCCTCCACTCATTCGACTTAATTTCAAGGGATGTCTCCAAAAGATTGATTAGCAGTAGGTACCACAAATTTTCTGAAGTTGTATTGCCTATAATTGGATGCATGAACTCTACATTAATGCCTATCTGACTGAAGGCTGGATTCGGTGGCTGTCACCTCCTTTGTAAGATCTTCCTTTCTTAGCTATAACGCATATTATGTGGTAGGTACCCACTTTGAGAGTCAATTCATCCTTCTTTTTTTTCAGTCAATTCAATAGCCAGAGTGCTTTGCATCAAGACAACATAATTAGTTTTTGCACATTAACGACTTGGATTATGTGGAATTATTATGATTATTTGATTATTCACACATTATGTGAGAAATATTACTTTATTTGTACCTACTTAACCCTTTTTAGGGCAGAATGTTTCAAGTACACCTTTACCTTACTCGCGATTTGGCTCCTTCACTCGTGTTTTGACTGAACCTCCTATAGATTCACCACCCTATTATAACCATTTTCCTTAAGTAGTCCTGAAGACTCTACAATCTTCGTGATTTCAGTGTCCATATCCATATCCGTGAACTCAGCCTCATCTCATTAGATCCCCTTGGTTTTAAATGATACGAAATGATCCCCTCAGGATCATTCGTTCAAACCACGTGACAGTGAACGGTCCCATGCATGCTGATAAGGTGATAACTAAGGCGGAGCCTTCCCTTGAGTTTATTAATAGTGTTAGTTGCTGATTGGAAGATGGCTGCTATTTAGTTAGGTATAACGTACAGCACTTACTGATATTTCTTCATGACGTCCAATACGTTATATTCAATATACCGGTTACAATGAACATCATCGATATGAAAAATAGAAAAACTGCATTATGGAGTAAGTAAATTTAAACGATTTTACTCGTAACTCTACTTCAATGTTACCCAGTTAACATGCATCAAATATACCTGCATATCCACTTACCTGTCGCTATATTTATAATTTGGTTTTTGTAAAAATGTTGATGTTTAACGGATCAGCATCATCACTTTATTTCCCCCAAGTTATAGGACAAAAATGTCTGCCAAGTTGGGTGGGCAGTATAGCTTCCTCACTTTTGTAACATGGTCGACATGGTCTGACTCAGTTAGAGAACATTTCAACGAAATTGGTAAAATAGTTTCGGAGTTAGCCTATGACAATAAATTTCAAGTTAGTGCATGCGCAGAAGCCATACTTATCCAATTCGGTGAAATTCATAGGTAATTGTCTTGGAGTCAGCCCGCAACTACTCTTCGAAATTGAGCGAAATCCGTCATTAGGAACTGAGATCTCGCGTAGTTTCAGGAAATTTACGTTAGCGCATGCGCACACGCTACTAATGGTTCGATGGCTATTAAATTAATAGGGAACTGAGTAGGGGCTACCTCAGACAATCTCTGAAAATGTCACCAGAAAATTGTTTCCGTAGATTACGAATATGGCATTTTTTAGCACATGTATATTGCGTGAAAATGTGGTTTTTTCGTTATACATTAGGACTCCCCTCTTTCAGTAGCAGATTCGATTATACGTGAAATTCTACAACAATCGAATAGGTGGGCCGAACAAGGGTACATCTTATTTTTCGTATATTTTCGGGAGTGCGGAGTAAAAGTTGAAATTCATTCCTGTTTAACATACTCCTTCTATGTTTGGCTGATGTATCAAGTTTTGGTCAACCGATGAAGGTAGGTATAGAACCTACCTGTATCTATTCCCACCTGATTAAAATTATGGTGGGTTTGAAAGTTGTGAGGAATGAAAACTTGAATTGAGAATGATAATAGACACGAAAGAGAATAAGTAGATACATATTTTTAGCCGACATTATGTATACCAACTTGGACAGCGAGCTCGGAGGTTCAGTGATTCAAACGGTTGGTACGCGCAGAGCGCTAAAACATTCGGATTCAAGTTGCTTCAATAACCGCAACTTTTCAGAAAATTGAGCTCCTAGAACTATTTCTGTGAGTTGAATGAGCTCAGATTTCATTAATGGGGATAAATAGTTAAAATTTACTATTAAAAACATCGTAATAATTGCCAAACGAAATCTTTGTTTTCTCACTTTATTGTCAAGCGCATCGGTTTGTTGGTTCGCATTGTTGAAGATGATTGCTTATACGATCGAGCTTTGGTTGAACCAATTTTGACGAGGTTCATCCATTCTAATACCTACATTCTAATACCCACAATAATGTGTGACAGACACATCTTAATTGAATATTGGGGATGTATAGTTCAGGTAGGTATATTTCTTTTGTGAAATTCGTGTGTGTGTTTTTTTTTTTTTACATTTTAACACAAAGATTTTAATGATTGAATTAAATTAAATTGTTCGAATATCCTGCGCAACGCATTGGTTACCTGGTTTATTTACTCGATCGCGAAGTACTGTTGAGGAAGAAAGTTTGTTCAAGTTTACCTAAACTTGATTATTTTAAAATAATATTGATCTGTTTGATATTATATATATTTATGATTGATATGTTTAAACCATTTCCATTTGACATAAACATTATTTTCTATATTTATGTATTTCTATCCGACCCCAGTTTTTTATCTGATCGCGGGGCTGATGAACTTTTATGGTTGTTCGTAAACTTTCTAGGTCTACTTTGTGAATTCATTGAGTTTTTTGGCGCCTTCCAGGTAGGACTGAAGATGTGCTGAAGAGTATCACGTCTACTTAAATGGCTCGTTTTCAGGTATACTTCCCGGCTAATAGTGACAATAGCTAGATAGATATAGCTTCATTTACGAATCTCACAATGAATATGTATGGAATTGTCAAGAACTTACATAGTAGTAATTTGGGTATGTTATTTATATTTTTTAAAATCTCGTTTTCTATTAGGGTGTTTGACAGATTAAGGTCCAATGGACCTTGTCTGAACTTAAACATTTTGGTGGTCATCCTCCATTTCCACTGTGACAATAAACACCCCTACTAATAACTTCAGGAGATACACCTATTTTACCTCTCCCATGTTTCCCAAGAATCAATTATTTTATCCGCTGTCGTGGGAAATAGTTACATATTTCAATTGACACCATCGAGTTACAAAACTTAATAATTGCCAAAATCCTCAGATAATCTCCGTAGCGTCAAAACACGGATTGCCGAAACAATGAAAATAGGCGACTGGGCGAAAACGCAAGGGGTTTTCAATCCACGCGTCTCTTACGCTCGTATGTCATAAGATAAGACCCCCACAATTCGATTGTTAACTGGAGTCACGATTCGTGGCATGATCAAGTTCACCTTCGTGCTGAGGTTGGTTTCCTGGCGCAGTCGGTTGCACTCCTTCCCGGATTCCGTCCAAGTTCGTGTTTCATCGAGAAATACCTCTCAACAATGATGAGAAAAAGCAAGCAATTTGGTACAGTTGTCCTTGTTGTATAGAACCACTTCCAAGATGTGCTTAACTTCGTTTCCACAATATTATGGATAAACAGATAATACTGGCAATATTGTGGTTCGATTGTAAAATCGAATCAACTGAACTTATCTGTGATCTTTCTTCTGCATTCCTCCCTTGTTAAGGTATGCTGGAAAGAGGGTGTTGATTTTGAATCTGAGTGGGCAACCACTTTCTGGTAAGCTCCTTCAGGCCATAACAAACCAACCAATTTATTCTTATATACAAAAAGCAAAACACCCAATATGGTATATCTCCGCTCCATGGAAGTACATTTACAGTGACAGCTGTTGGTATTATTCCAGTTTTGACTCAGGTGATCTGGTAGCTCAATTTTTTATTCAGGTGATAGGAGCTCAATTTTTGACTCATGGCAGGGTTATGTCTATGGTTAGTGATCACTTTCACATAGCCATAACATAGCCATAGCGTAACATCCATTTACAATCTGAGTTACGTGAATGTTCGGACTGATATCCCAATAGTATACCTAGAATTTCTCTAAATTTGGGTTGTGTCCCACCTCCTTCTTATAGCACCTGACGACCAAAAACCAAAGAACGAGTCAGCAAAACCAGCACGAAAGGAGTAGGTATCGAAGGGGATGCAGCTCTGCAGCGCCATCATACACCATTGCCACGTGCCTCGCATAATGACATGTGTTTAACATCAAGCCAGGAGCTGTGTTTTTACTTATGCCTATTACAAACCCCTGGTTTGCCAGAATTACACAGGGCAGAATACAAGCAGAAACGTACGGATGCCTCGGCCAAGCAAAACACAAAATCTTTCAACATCTTTAAACCTGTGACAGGAGTAAACGGTTAAATTTGCTCATTTTATTGCGATCAGAAATTGCTTCATTTTTTTTCATTTCTTCATTTACCTGCTCAAATCTTATGCATCAACAGGAAATCCAGTTGAAATGGGACCACCATGGGGATAAGCGAAACACATTGCTAAAAGGATCAGGTCGGTTAATCCCTAAATGCTGGAAAAATTCAGCACAAACATGTTTAAAAAAATCGTTCCACGACACACCAAACGCTTCTAATAGATTCCATGAAACCACTACAGTCTACATCTTACAGCTACACAAGAGTTTGTTTTCACAGAGTACTTTATCCCCTTTGTTTCATTTCAAAACGTACTTAACCCAGAATTTTAACATTTCAAATCTCTGCCTAAACTGTTTGAAATAATGAATCAACACACATTTTTCACTACAATTTTCATTAAAATTGAGAAATTATTAAACAAAAAAAATTGCTGAGTGCAAGTTTTCCAGGTCTCAATGGTTTTTCTCGTTTTTCTCACATTTCACCAGAACGGATTTACCAAGTATCTTTTGGAAATAAACTTCTCATATGGATCACCAAAAATTGATAACAATTCAAGTAAATTGTTAGATATACTCAGTTAAACCAAGTTGTCAGGAGAAATGGAGGTAATTTACGCCATATATTGCTGTTGTGAATCATCAATAGCCCATTGATTCGAATTTCTAAAAAACTGTGGAGTTTGCCCTCAGCCTCCCAGGATCATTAGCTCCAATTGAAGGACTCATTTCATTTATGAACAACATTTGGTCTCCAGATAAAATTCGCTTTGCTGTCGAGGAAGTAAAGACACTAATTAAAATCAAGGTTAATTGTCCTCTCGCATGCCAAGAATTTCACGAAGCCGTTAAGACAGTCAAAACTTTTTTGAAAAAAAGTCATCTCATCCGAAAAATACGAATGGTACAATGCCAAAAAATGATCGACCTGCAGCAAGCAGTCAAGTCAAGATGAATGTGATTTCCCTTATCAAGTTCCTCGTTCACTGTGGTATAAAATTTATATAATTATTTCATTGAAAATATTGTCCCTAACCCTCTCGCTAAAGTTCCTTTTCAATAAAAAAAATATTGATTCACATTTAGTCGAGTTGTATTCATTTTCATAGCCGGTGAACGTAGAGGATACCCATTTAAGCTTCTTGAAATAGCCCCAACCTAGTAATGTTGTTTTTGAAAGTTGTTCGTACTTGAGCTAAAAAATGTATAGTCACTCTATCAATAGGGCACAAATTTCCGGCGATTATACTCCTATCTAGTAATGTGAGACCTGGCAGGGGTAAACCGATGGTTACTGATCACTTTCACCCTCTCACCCCCGACGAAGTCTCCCTCCCGGATCGTCCTGGTCTCCCCTCTAAGCCGCCCCTCACCAGATCCTGGGCGCCCCGATCCTGCCGACATACCCCAGTCGGTCGTCCTGCAGTTCTCACTCGACAGTGAGAGTGTGTTGTGTGCTTCCTCCCACGTTCACTTATCGCTTACCGTTTTCACCCCCACTTTTTATCCTTTCTTTGCAGCTCCGGGGCAGCAGGTCCGCCTTTTTTCGTCGACAGCTGTTTTTGCCACATCACGTAAGTACCTCCTTTGAAAGATGTTACGTGACTCCTTTAAGCTTCTTATCTTCAAACCACTTTAATATAATAAATTATTTTATTCTTCAGGACTACATTATTGAAATTAATCATGACATAATATATCTATAGTTGCCAATCTCTCAGTTATCAATATTAATTTGCATTGTACACTTTTTCCTACCACCTCTCAATGCACCTATTGGTTTTAAATGTCCCACTTTTGATTGAGAGTATATTTGAATTCAAACCTACCATATTATGTGACATATTGAACGAATTTTCGAAAAACTAATAACTTCCTAACAGTTTTTGGTTGTTTAAACCAAATCCACCATGATCCCTTCACCCCGTGATCCCTCCCTTTTATCCTTAAAAAGCTATACAATTTTACCATTGAAAATTTAGTTACCTACTAAATTTCTAGTACCTAATTGAATTCATCCTTTTTTCCGATATTAAACACATTTTTAAGGACGTTTCTAAAGTCGGATATGCCTGGGAAGGCACGCATGAATATTTACAGTAAAATTCATTTCTGGAGAAATGTTTCATTAATTTGCCAAATTTTAATCAGCTTAATTTTCTTTGGAGTACCTATTGTGTCTTAATCTCCCCTAATACGATTACTATGGATTCAACTCCGTTTCTAAATCTGTTAGAATTGCCAAAACTTCCAAAATGTGAGTAGTTTTATTTGCACTTTTGGTCATACTCCATGATTGGAGGTCCAATCGTATTTGATAAATTTCATTGGTTAGCCAGCTTAGGTAATGGTAATAACTACGTACGTATGTAACTGATGATAATCAATCTTCTCTGTAATTATATCCTCGATTACCTAGTAACCAGACTGTTACCTATACGTTGTAAAGCCACTTGCCATCCTTCGTCGAGGGCCAATTATCATGATCATCACTTTCTTAATGGATCGAACGCCAATCAATAGATGGCGTAATATCAATTGTGATATATCGATAGTGATAACCTAATGAACTCGAATTGTGAATGTTAAAACCCAACCATATGTTTTTCAACCAAATATTAATTTGTGGATCTTAAGATATCCGGTATCATCCGGGTACTTACCTACCTATTTGCTTATCGGAACTGATGGGAGGGGGGTGTTTGAGTTGGAATTCATGAATCTTCAAGCATTATTGTTATGTATCAATACTAGCTGGTTAACCCAGACGTTAGTTGATTAATATGGGCGGTAAATCTGGATCCCGTCCACCCTAGCTTCATTCATATAATTTAGGTTGGGGTGTGATATTCGAAACCCGGCATTTACCCCCTCCCTCCCTAACATTCTCCTCGTGCTAAAGCTGAGGTATGAAGATCTACCACCTAGATAGACGGAATCAAAAAAGTATTCACCTTGTTTCATACACTTGGAATCATGTTTGAGAACAAAATAACCGAAACCCCCAAATTCACTCTAACACTTACCCAAAACTTCCCTTCTGGCTCAAAGTTCTTCTCTAGGTTCTCTATTGGTTTCGACCTATCCACCTGTATTCATCGGGAATGTTTAGATCATGAATTCATGCTTTGGGTCGATGACTGAAAACTGGGAATTTACCCACCCCTCCCCTAAAAATCCCCCTTTTTGCGAGATTTGAAAAATTCCATATAACCAAGTAGATTCACCAAGTACTTACTCGACTTATTCAAGGATATTCTCCCACTCACATAAATTATCATATAACGACTATGACCGTGAAAACGGATCGAATAGACAGTCAGAGGAAAAATGTGAGATAATGGACGCATTGTGTCCAATCTTCTTCAATGAGCAAGAAACGGGAAAGAACCGCCAAATTTTCATTAAAATCAATGGAGAAACTGAATCACGATTTTAATTATTATATGTACAGGGTACCTACTTTTTGCAGGTAAAGTACATGGATCTATGTAACGGACAACAAACTCTTGAGTGCGAGCCAACAGGCCAGCAAAATTGCGTGTTTTGTACTTTAGGAAGGGGGTAACAAAGTAACATAGAAAACTCTCCAGACTTCAACTGTTATTAATTTGCTGTTGTAATAGGTTCTAAAACCTATGAAGGTGACCTTATTGGACACCAAGATCTTCCTGATTATTTCCGGTGTCACTTTGGCACCACAGGAAATGGTGCTGAATGCGGCGCCGGCGTCAGTCTTCGTGTCGTGGCATGTTGACGACAGTTGACTATGAGTCTACTTCTAATTCTTTAAATTCAGAGGTTCGCGAAATGGTGAACTTACATGGTCATTTTTTATTTTGTAATTTGAAAGATCTTAATTAGGGCTTTCCAAAAAGGTGCTACATTGGGGGGTATCCGGCGATTGAAAGTTACCGAAAATGGTGGCTCTTGTAACCTAACTGACGTCACCGACCTGGGCGAGCCCCCCTTTTGGGGGACCTAAATGACGTCACGCGCTCTCTGTTTATCCATTTTCAGGGCAAACCTGCCGTAATTTCAAGATGGCCCAATTTCGTACAAAATGCAAAATTCCTCCCCATGCAAGTTCCCCATTGTGTATCGGTATTGGGTACCGTGGATCACGGATTTTGGAATTAGTTTTCGGACCGTCATAACATCCCTGTCTTGCGATGTATTGACGATATCACCCCAAATAGGACCTAGGCGTTGCTTGATTTTATTTAGATATACCTACCTGTGCACAGGTTTATGATGAACAATCCTCAAGCCGTTCTTTCAACAGGCTTGTCGTGAATCATTAGTACGATCGTGGAAAAACAAACAGTCTTTTACCAGCTGCGGTTTTGTTGAAAGATCAAGGGCAAACTAATTTTCATAAGATTTTGCCGTGCATTACGTTCTAATTCATCCAATTTACTCTGAATATAATTTGTATTGTTATCTTGGTGTTATTACCAACCTAGTTCTGGAGAGTAATCTAGGTCATGATCATACCAGATGCCTCACATTATCCTATAGAATACAGATTTAGATACAGATTTAGTAGCTGATTAGGGCTGGTTAAGTCGGTTACCTTGCTCATTTCCTCTGGACAGTAATTCAATAAAGTTAGAATTACATATGAATCTTTTTTGTTGAAAACACTGTTATTTATTTAGACAAATAAACGATAAACACCAATAACAAAGGAAAAGATTCCAAAACAGCAAAGGCGGAAACCAAGGCTGTTGTAAATCGGCGCTGCGCGCTGATGGCGTGACTTTGTTTAATAAATTATTATTGTTTATATTACACAGAAATTTCTTAGCGGTTGGCTTTTAACATTGATGCCAAAATACAATAAGCAGGTATAAAACTCTTAATGACATTGAAATTTGCAGCATCATAAGATTTAAACAACCTTGAAGATTTGCAAAATACAGAAAATCACTAGCGAGAGACCTAGTAACAAGCGTAAACAGCTAGTTGTAGAGATGAACTTGACTGAATTTACTATTCTTTATCATTCTTTATCATCAATGCAGTTGTGCATTAATTTTGTGTTTCACTGTAATTGGCGAGGACCTTTTTTTGTAACCCCAAAATAAATCAAATATTGAATTAGATATTTATAAATATTGACTATTCAGCGATCCACTGTAACTGTACTTAAATGAAAGATGTTCTGCTTCCCGATTTGATTACGAAAACTCTTAAATAATTGGATGCCCATTGAGTATGTAATATTGCACGAAATTAGCCCACCTCAAATGTCGTACCCTTTGAAATACGTTAATTTTCATTGAAAATTCACTTGTTAGATAGTAATCAACTGTTGTGTCATACATAGCAGTGTTTCAGCATCAATGTATTAATTTCGATGCTATCTTCGCTGCAAGGGAAATCAAATCACACGCGATCCAAGCTACCAGCACATGTTCAGTGTCGGGATTGAGCAAACAGTCGTGACGACCAGAAAAATATGCGGATGTCTTTAAGGGAGATACAAAATATCTCGATTGGAAAGCTAATCAATTAGAAACCCCTCGAGTCCCCGACGCCAAGGACGCTGTTGAAATAAACATGAAGAGATGCTAATAGTTGTTACTGAGGTTCCACCGACAAGTAACGCGCATGCGCGACAGGTTTAAACGTGTTGTCGGTGAAATTAGAATTTTCTGCATTTGATTGAGATTCTCTAGAGTGGAAGCCGATAATCACATCGCTCCAGTGGTTTTCAACCTGGAAGGCGGGGAGGGGGGCGCAAGACTGTATGAAAATAGTAGATAATAATGACAACATAGGGTCAGAAGTTATTAACAGACAGGCCCTTATAAGTCTTAATAGACGTTCCTCGAGTTTCAAGGAGACCTTGAGATGGTCTTCGAGGATTCCTTAGGCCGGAGCCTTATTCCAAATTTCGAGGAGGCCATCTCAAGGTCTCCTTAAGACTCGACGACCGTCTGTAAATCCCACCCTTAACAATCATGTTCGCAAAATTTAGTATTTTCACTAAACAATCATGTTTAGTAGTATTTTCACTTTCGTGTTACTGACTTCTGTTGAAAGCGTTATTGCATCCTGAATCAGAATCGCTGTACTTGAACCCTTTGATTCATTAGGTCCAATTTCAAAATTCGCACACGGTAGCTAGGTGATGACATTCACAGGGCATCGTTTATGCCTTAAGGAGGGGCTCGAAAAATGCTCATGGTGCTAGTGTTGCATGACTGAGGAAAGGTTGAGAACCACTGGTATATTTGATTTACTCTGACCTGATATTACCATACTCAAGTGATGGCTTAGATAATTAAATTAGTTGGTAGTTGGTTGCATTTCAGTTGTTTTACCACCCCCAGCATATGCAAGAAGAGATACACTCATGGAAATTGTACTTTTTCAAAACGATGAAGCAAAAATTCCGTAAATTAATGGTGAATAGAAAAAAATGAGTTGAATAAACGCCTCTAACATAAACTATGAATGAACCGACATAAATCATGAATGAACTGATATTAATTTAGGTTTACATGATATTTTATAATAATCATAGTCAGGCTGTGGAGTACCCGCATTCATCAAGAGTTCGCCTTTCATTATTTAGGGTTTAACATCATTACACCGATCATTTCATAAATTACAATAATATTTACAATTATGTTTCTGAACAACATTTTATATGTGGGTAGTTTCGTGAAGAATGATATAAAGATTTATTATTTTCCTTCAACAAGTTGGTACCCACTAATCTAACAAGTAGTATAACTGAAGATATTGACTTAAGCATTATATATTTTTTTAAATTTTATTTATACACACCAGCTTTCACAAGCGAATTAAGCAAATTATAACTACTCTATGAAGCGGTGACGGAGCTTTGCTCGGAATCACGATTAACACCTAAGTATAGAAGTTGTCGCTCCTAACAATAATGACATACCTTCCTACTCATAATAGTGCATGATAGCAAAAACAATGGGATGATAATAAGCTGTCATTGCTAACAAACACGTAGAGGTTCCTCCTGAGTTAAGTTTTTAAACTAAGTAGGTATTAGGCACAATGGAAATTTGTTCCAACTTTTCTCAGCCAATATAATCGATCGATTTCAAATCTGTTTTCGGAATCCTTTGTATTTATTTATTCTGCAGGGCAACACACTATCAAAATTTCAAATTTCAAAAATTTCACATTTTGTTATTAATTCATAATTTGAAATTTTGGAAGTGTGTTGCCCTGCAAAATTTAAAAATATAAAGTATGCCAGAAAAAGATTTGAAGTTAATCGATTATTGGCTGAGAAAAGTTGGAACAATGTTTTAACGGTAAAATGATAACGGGAGGGGGGGACTCATAACGGGCGGTTACATTTTTTAAACATAATAATATGTTGTTTAAACCCGTTATGAGTCCCCCCCCTCCCGTTATTATTTTACCGTTAAAACATTGTTCCAACTTTTCTCAGCCAATAATCGATTAACTTCAAATCTTTTTCTGGCATACTTTATATTTTTAAATTTTGCAGGGCAACACACTACCAAAATTTCAAAGATGTAGTGAGGGAATTTCAAGATGGTGATTTGTAGTGAGGGTTAATGTGGACTCTATAACTCCCGAAATTTTGCGAATTTTCTATGACGGTTCACACCCTGGTCGGAACACCCTTAAGGATCACCCGGAACCCGGAACACCTTAATTGACAACGAATTATCCCGAAATTGAGGGAGGCCAAGTTCTTAGTTTCGTACCCTGTAACCAAGGCTAGCCCGAATTTGGAAGAAAATTGCCAAGGCATTCTCGAGATGAATGTTACATACACACAAACTTACCAACAATCAGATTTGCTCGGTTGATAAGAGTAAATTAAAAAGATACCTACTTTTTATAAAAAGATTTTATTTCACAAATTTTGTGTCGCAACCTAATGTATATGTACATGTTATATTGTTTGTAGGTAATGACAAACAACTTGTGGAACTGTTAGACAAATTATTGGTTCTTCACACGAAACTATATTATGAATCCCTGCCTGAGGAAGGGAACAAGTAATATTCCTAAAAACCCTGGTGATATTTTTAAATCTTCAACCTGCTTCATCAGTGAATGAAAGTGTTCCTTTCCGAGTTCCCGAACAGACAAAGGTAGGTACAGTACAGTACTGACTCACCATTCTGTCCACGTTCTTTCCTAGACAGTCCTCTGCCAGGAAGGCCGTCTGTCGGAGAGAAAGTGAATATTAGGCCGAGTTTTTACGTACGAGGAGTGGAAGGTCTGTAACTAGCTATTAAATAACGAAGAATCAAAAACCGACTTGGAACCATTACCGCACCTCACATCACTGGCTCCACTTGGCCTCCTTCCAACTCGCCTGTTGGTCGGGAAGTAGTTGGCCGGAATTTTCGGTGAAACAATTTTTTCTGGCCCACAGAGGCTTGACCCAGTGTGGTCTGTAGCAGCAAACCACGTATGGTGATCGATAATTCGTCCTTTTCAACTCTCATGGTATACTTTTTGGGGTGAGGTTGGAATGATTCTCGGCTTTCTTCCGTTTGAAGATGTATTGTTTCATCCTACATGTTTCCCAACGTTATGTTGCCTCATCAGGGATCTTAGTTAATTTAATAGTGCGGGCTGGTCCGCTTTTTACTGTCGACACTTAATAATAATTATGCGCTAGTCTTGGGAGATGCTTATTATGCCCTGTCGTAGGTTTGACATTTTCATGATTTGGTTCATTTTTTTGTAAAAATGGTAAATTTGAATGAGGAAAGTTGAATATTACTTTGAAGATAGAGATGGATCCCGCCGAGAATCATTCCACCCTCACCCCAAAAAGTATACCTACAATGGCTACCAATAAACAACTCACATGGTTTGCAAACTTATCGTTTATCATCAATATTAAATGGAAAACACCGACCACTTGGATAACTTATAATTTGGACTGATTTTATGAAATTCTATATTATCAAGATTTATAATTTCAGCAAAATAAGTCATCATCTAACTACCCATGAAATATTAAACAAAGCATACTTACGTAACAGGAGCGGTGAAGCACTTTGAAAATGATGGGGAGTTAATATTGACACAAAATCAAGCTTTCCTCAGCCCACCATTCGGCTGAGAAGAAAAGTAGGTATTGTGGTCAGCAGAAAACTGATTATCATTGTCCAATCTACTCGTATGATACTGAGGATATTCAACCAAGGAGACCAAATTCAATGATCTTGAAAGGTTTCATAATATATTATGAAAGTACCTAGGTAGTTAACTAGGTAGTAGGTAGTAAACTCTCTGGAATGGCAAAAGATCGAATTAGCTTTTTAATTTGGATGACGAAAAACATTTGGATAAGAATATTACTAGGTACCTAGGTATAGATATGTGCTAAGGTAGAACTTAATAGGTTTGTATCTACATCTGCTCGGAGAAGGGAGGTCGTAAGATGATGAACAGTAGACATAAAAACACTGCAAAAACTGTAAACACATAAAGCTAACATTAAAAGACCCAAAATGCGTACGGGTTGCAAGGAACACAAAACGCGATGTGAAAATAAAACTTATCTCCTGGATATATATATATATATTTTTTTACATGGCAATAACACTAAAGGTCCGTTCCAACCAGTGGTGGTATGGACTTTGGTTGGAACGAACCATAGAAGTAGTGTCTTCAGTTTTTCCCAATTTTCTCAGCCAATTTTTGGCCAATTTTGATGAAGCTTGCGGTATTCTTCTTGTTGTATTTGAATAACCTGTAGGGGGATCAGTTATGTAGGTATGATTTTAATTCCATAATTTTGAATTTTTCACATCCTTTTCAAAACTCAAATTTGCTGAACCCCCTAGAAAATGATGAAACAGGAATAATCCCGATAACCGCATCAAAATTCGATGGAAATTGGCTGAGAAAAATGGGAAAAAACTATGCAAAGCTTAAATGGTTAGGGGAGTTTATTCGTTTCACTTATTAGTCCTAAGCAGTCATTAAAATAATGTTATAGTAAGAGTTCCTTTAAACTCTTTGGTAGCCGAGATTTAGGCATTTAGAGGACATTTTGATCTTACACTCTGGCCCATTAAATGCAGATGTAAGACTAGTTGGATTGAAAGGATGAAATCGATTGCAGTGTGTGAGCGATTCAAAACTTTAAAAATCAGTGGCAGTGGCCGAAAAAGAGATTGACACAACGCAGTAATGTGAGAATTTTTATGCACCAGCACAAGCGCAATTCAGCCCTGTTTGGCAATCTCCATGGCAACTCCATGGGGCACGGGCACGGATTTAAAAATCGAGTTTTCAACAAAATATTGATTACATACTTTAATTTATCGAGTGTAAGAAATCTATCATGCTCGCAAAACGGAGTTGTTGTATGGTCTAAGACAAGCTACGGTGGCTAACTTATAAGAAAACACAGCGTTTCAGGGAGCTGCACCAGATGTTTGCTGAAATGTTAACCTTGGAGAAAGGGATATTCTAATACTGTCGAAAGATGAAGAAGCTTTCTGATGTCGTGGCGGTGCTCAGTGGCCCTATGGGCCCCATGTCCAGCTGCATAACTAATAATATAACTTCATGATCCGTTGACATTACCTACGAAAATAACGTAACCCTAAATAAATGAGACTTCCTAAATAAATTGTGGCATGATGATGAGGTACCTATGCTGAGTTTTCGTTAATCGCCTCTCAACACTTGTTGATTTACGTATCAGGGTACCTACGTTTTAAGGTTGGAATCTGAA
The DNA here is from genome assembly GCA_030264115.1 of Lygus lineolaris. Taxonomy (NCBI): domain Eukaryota; kingdom Metazoa; phylum Arthropoda; class Insecta; order Hemiptera; family Miridae; genus Lygus; species Lygus lineolaris. The sequence continues at coordinate 17,486,215 of JAEMON010000013.1, forward strand.
ACTCGCCGCGACTTTTCGTATTTGTATTGAATTAATAAGCGATGAATAATGTTTACGTCAATCTGGACCATAGTGAGGAAATCCGAGCGACTACTATTGCAGGAAAAGGAAGTGTGGATAACCGAGTGAGACTGCTTGCCCCCCTGACCAGGTTTACCGGATATACCGGATCTTTCGTCTCCTTATTGGAACGGAGAAGAATCTCGGTCGGTCAAAGAAAATTATTAGAATGAACAGTTCAATCCAACCAGCTGATGCCGAAGTCAACAGTTGGCTCGAGATTCTGTTAAATAGGCAGTTTTTAATTACAGATTTTTGCGACTTACAACAGTCCAATCGAGAAACTGAGTTTTAAGTGAATTTTTCGAAATGTATAATGCAAAATTTCAAAATGTCAATAATATTGATAGAAAGTATGCGTTCATTGGCCAGCATTTTTGGGGTACTCCTCTTTTTTTTTTAAATTAGAAATTTTGAAAATAAGGGTGAAAAAAGTGTTTTTGAGGTTTTCCGTGTAAATTACCATCTTAAACATAAGAAATAATTATTTTGCCATATTATGGCTTATTCGTAATCAGCACAAAATTTCCTACGAGAATCTCCCTTGAAAATTTGCTCATTAACTCAATCTGCATGACTGGAAATTTTTTGCGTGCCTTACTAGTTCGGAGCTTTATACTACTTTCCTTTTACGTACAGACCCAAAATTTCTATATTCTGGTTATTTTTCTGCAACTTATTAAGAGTATTGCGACTTTTCAAGAGTATTTTCCTGGATGTGAGGATGATAGGTTATTGGATGTCATTTGAAGGTACCTAACTTAAAAAAAAAAAATAAATAAATAAAAACAGTAAGTAGGTATCTAACTCATAAAGGCAAATTTCATTAAACTCCCATGTGCCTTATGGGAGAAGAATTTGAAACGTTTTATTAGTTTTTGGATATTTGGCCAACTTCCGATTCATAATCATGTTCTCCCAACATAAACAACAAATTTTGTATTTCGTGTGGGTAGGTACAATGTTGTTGAAGTTGTTGTTTTGTTCATACACATACACATTGGTTGAACGTACTTACAAGCTTCGCTACACAATTAGATTCTAGAAGGGACCTAGACCGAATTCCTTTAATTTTGATCTGTGCTGTAACCAAGCAAAGTGGCGATAGTAAAATTATTGTTTTCCCCATGAATTCGAACGGGAAAAGTACATTACTACTACATACACATACATCTACATACTACGTACATTATTACCTGATTGGGAAAATGATTAATTTGAATAGAATCGGAATTCAATTGTACGGATAATAATATAATGATGCAAATCATTAATAGCAAATTCCCAATATCACATTGTAATGAGTGAATCAAGAACTCTTCATGAAAATCATCAGAACACCTTAAAACAGAGGAGCTCTTCAGAAGGATCTCTTCTCTACTCCAAGTGGAAAAGGGGCGCTGAGCAAACTACCTATAACGCAATTTTCTACTTGCCCATCAAAGCATCCGTGATGAGCTACATATGTGTAGTAAGCCTATGTGTAGCGTCCGTCTTTCGAATTGGTACCTACGTTACGCCAGGCAAACGCTATGACCCGTTTAAAAACGCCATTTACAACCGGACACAACCCGGTAAGTCTGTTTACGCAACCAAAAAAGGATCATACTTGAAACTCTTCAAAATGAATTACGATTATAGATTTTTTACTATACGATTGTACCTACCATTACTTTCTACACTATTTTCTATCAAAATATTTATTTCATCAACTCGGCTGTAGATACATCGGTATAATAGATAGTACACACCCGTAGTATGTTTTCTACCCTACGTTTTGGTCTATTTTCCTGTGTAACATGGCTGAGTATATAATTTATTCGTTCTATCCAAAATGCTATTAGCGAATTTTCGAAGAAAATTAAGCTATTGCAATGGCTTCAAAATTCTAGTAATGCACATTTTTGAAATTTTTTATCATGGAAATGCGTTTAAGACCATACTAAAACTATTACTGAAATTCAACACTTTGTCATAAACACATGTGTGAATGTGTGTGTGTGCGTGTCACTCCAGACAATTTCTGACCCTGGAATTGAGATAATAATATCAAAAGAAAGGATGAGTTCGATGCTCAGAATTCTTGGAGTACTCCATGGGGTCAAATTTTGAAAATGTAGAGTCAACAACCGCCTGAAAAACGTGTTTTTTGAGGTTTTTGGTGTAAATTACCATCTTAAACGTAGGAACAATACGGTATATCCGGAATCAGCGTGAAATTTCCTATAGGTATAAGAATCGCCCACCAAATCGGTTAAAATTATTCTTTGAAAATTCGCTCATCGACTCTTGCTGCATGAATGGAACATCCTAATGTCGATACCTACTTTTTTGTTTATTTGTGATTAATACGGGCATTTGCCCAGCTACTACAATACCTATGTATAATAAGTTGTGGGAAACAAGTCGAAGGTAGTAATTTATTATTAGGTATACAAGTATTTCAAAATATATTAAAATATGCTCGTACAAGTAATAAACAGGCAGAGCAACAATGTAACATGTAGCAGGTTCTAGGGAGCAAAGAACAATGCTTCTTCCCAGTTAATCTACTGATTCCAGTTCCAGATTTAGTACCTACCTATCTCTTCAGAGCATTATTTTTCGAACTGACGAAAGGTAAAAATTAATTAAAAAAGACCACCAATGCGCGATTCATTTATACTATATAGGAACTCTACCATCTGTGGAATTTGTTGATTGGTTGATACTTCCTCACCCATCTTTTGCAATATCAACTAGCCGTGGTTGCTCCTCATTTAGCGTATTCGATCGATTTAAATCCCTAGATTATTTGAAACCCCATACGCGGCACCTACTTATACCTTTAATTTGGATGAAAACTGTCCCCCGAATCAACCTTGAGCCTCATCCAATATCCATTAAGTTTCATCTCTTCTAGCCGAAATCGTTAGAGTTGAAATGTTTCTCACTTTATATAATTTATATACCCTTGCACAAATTACTCGAGTCCTACGTCTCTTAATGCAATGCTCCAGTTTTGTGCACAAGGGTGGTAGGCGGGTCTAGACGGAACCGTGTCAAGGATCTCAAGGTCTGGGGCCGTCCACCCTGGAGATTTCTTGAAATGGGGTGAAAAAATATGAGCATATGTTTAAATTTCCGAGTCAAAATCAAGTTAGCAGCCTCTTCTGCTGTGGATAATTTTCAGGCAACGTATTCGGATACCACCATGGTATTGCTAAATTGTCAGTCAGGGCTCCTCTAGTAAAAGAATAATTTGTTTCCCTTCTGTCTAACGAAATATTCGGGGTGTGAACAATTTTTGCTCCGAAAATCGAAATTTTCCGTTGCTTGTTATTATTATTATGATAATTTTTTTTACTTCAAGCAAATCTCCATATTATATATTTAGTTTTTCCAAAGCAATGAGGATGCATTATGGGGTTACTGGCCACGCATGTGTCAGACGGACGTCTGGAGAAGGGTGCTAAAAAAAATATTGTTTTTTAAACAAATTCCTGGTCCAACCTGTACAAACTTGATTCCTTGAATTTCCATCAGTGAGTCCACGAATCCTTGCAACTCGCACAACTTCATCAATATGCATAGGATTTAATAGAATTATTCTGTTTCTATGAATATTGTTGCTGTCCAATCAGTAGCGGCTCCTGCCCAAACGCAAATGTGAAATCAAACAAACATTACCTAGAAAGCTACAGTTGATCTTTTTAATTTCCTACAAATTTTATTTCGAGGTATTTTTTCAGACGTTTTTTGAACAAAAAAACCGACATTAAGCACTTAAAAACGGTTAAGGTCTTTCAGGGGCCTTCATAATAATAAGTACGAAATGGAATTATTTCGTACACACGGGCAATTTGGTATGATGACCCAGTAGATTATAAATCCACATTAGTCAACTTGACTTTCGATAACCTAAGAATAGTGCCTCCCCATCTTCCAGTAAAGGTATATTATATACAGTGAGTTTCTGTTACTCTGCGAGGTATACCTGCCTACAAACCTGTAGATGATAGTGAAAGATCATTACCTACCCATGTCCTTCGTTTGTGTTATTCCCCAGTTCAATCACTCTCGAGTCTAATTGAGCGGTTATGCAACGTTTTAAAGGAAGGGAAAAATTGCTTACAGAAGAAGTCGATGCCACTTACAAAACAATAGTTCCGACTTAAACTGGATAGGCTTAATTTTCTATGGAAGGTGACGGGAATGAACGTAATGGATTGCGACGGTGCTGCACCTAACGGGAGAAACCAGAATTCGTAGGCGTTAGAATGAATTACGAGGTGAGAGCGACTAATTGTGACCCGAGAGCTTATTTTCTTCAACACAAACTCGCTGCAAATTAATAGGTACAGATTTGTGGTTGAAGTTACTTTTGGATATTAGAATAAAGTCAGGTGAAGAACAACACATCATAGGATATTATTGAGGGACGGTTTATAATTTGACATCTTCTGGGCTTATCGACGGCAATGCAAGATTGACGTATTTGTGACGATAACCCCTTTCTAGGCTCAGCCGAGGCCTTCTAATTTCGTATGTGTATTTATTAGATTAACTTCCATACTGTTTCGTAAAAACAACCAAATTTCCTCTTATATTGAGCAGTACAGTCCAGTGAGGAATCCTGATATATGTAAGCAAAAGGATGATTCTACCCCATTTTTAGCGAGGAGATCGGCTTCCTCGTTTCCTTCCATCCCCTTGTGCCCAGGGACTCACAACAATATACTCATTGCCCAGCGGGGTAGTGGCTTTTAGCAATTTATAGACACATTAATAAGGTAGGTGAATACCTAAAATACCTACCTGAAGTACCTACTTAATAAGGAAAATAACGACTACATATCTGGCAAAAAGCTAGCTTACATTAATTTGAGCAAACCACTCAAATGCGTCGTACTTACAATCCTTACTTTTTTTTAAGGATCCTATTTTTATTATTTATTTATTTATAAACATAAATATTGTTATAACAAAAACATATTGGGCCCAGCATGAATACAACATTAATTTTTCCTTATTGATTCTGGGCCTACTTACACCTTCATGTTTTGTATAAATGTAGTTACTGAAGATTAAAAGGTTAAAAGACCGCAGAACAAGGTGACTCCGATGATGTGGGTACCATGTTGGGGCACTGGAGCAGCGGGACATCGTACGCACTAGTTCACCTACTAAAAACCCCATCACGTAATATCAGTCCCTTAGATTCTAACATAAGTAGGTTCTTCTTCATTCGATATCCGCTCAACTCTTCTTTCGATTTTTGGGAGTCACTGATATCAGAGAGATTCAACAAACCTATACTAATATTACTGTTTGTGTATCGAACGGCTGCACCGATCCCAATGAAGTTTTTTTTTTTTTACAAAATAATGATTAAGTTCTTGGCCAAGTTAAGGGGCCAAAGTCCAAAATTCCCTCAAAAATACCTAAATCTCAGCTACCGAAGGGTTTATAAGAACTCTTACTATAACATTATTTACTATTAGGACCAATAAGTTTAAAAAACATATAACCTCCCACCGACCCCCCTCCCCTAACCATTTTAGCGTAGTACAGTTTTTCTCAGCCAATTTTCAACGGATTTTGATGCGTTTGGCGGCATTCCTATCTTATAATTCTCCATTGGCCTTTATGCTAATTTAATTTTTTTTAAGGATGTGAAAAATTCGAAGTTTCGAATTTTAAATTAAACAAAGCTTATCTCCCTAGAGAATCGAAAACAAGAAAAATTCCGCAAATCGCATCAAAATTGATTGAAAATTGGCTGAGGAAAATGGGGAAAACTGAATTACATGGGTCCTTGGCCCCTTAGAGGCAATAATAGATGTCATACATAAAAATTGCAAAAAAATCTGTTAAAAATTCCCGGAAAATGTTTGAAATGGTTTTTCGAAAATTCTCTCATTAACTCATGCTTTGTGACCGAAACATTGCTGAGTACGGTGACGATGTTTAGCAGGAATGTTCATTTTACGAGTATACTCTGGCTCTCCAGTTCTACCTAATAGATCATTGCCATCAACAATAAAATAATAATAGGAATTGGTAATAATAATGATTGTTTTTCAAGCAGTGGTTTGACCCGTGTGGTTAATTACATGGTCCTCTAATATAGGTCCCACCCTCTACTACAGCCTGATGAAACAGAGTAGGGCATTGATAGATTAAAATAATGAATTATTTTAATTAAAAATTCTCCGTTGGTTTCTCGGTTTTAATACAAAAGTGGGTAATCCTTCAATTACTTCTATCCATTATCATATTTGGTCTGTTTAATTCTAATTTGATTGCCTTTAGCACGATCATTAGAATGCGTGCCTCCACTCACGAGAAATCATGTATAGAGTCGTTAGGGTCATATTAGTCTTAACTAAACGAGCGATATGGAATCGGTGCACGGACGGGGAAAGTGCATTGGCCAACGACTGACTCGTGTCTGGAAGACTCCGCGACGTATGCGGCGGGCTTCAGGGAGAAAGTCTACAGCTGTGGCCCCAAAGTTACATCATGGCAATAGTCAGTTGAAGGGGACACCCAGTCTTCAAAAGTCCCTCTGACAGAGAGTACTTGGAAATCAAGGAAACTGGCACAAAATCCAATGACTCAAGGGTAGGTGGGGTCTTGTGAACTCGTCATGTAGTGGTTGATGATAAGTTTCTTGGGCAAATCTTCACTATGTATCATGATATTTAAAAAAAGATAATTATGCAAGAATCTCCGAAGATGCATTTTAATAATGTAGAATTTACTCTGCTACCACTTCAAAGTGGGAAACCTTAAAAGTACCTCTGATAGATATACATACCGGTACTTATAAATATCCAAACAGTCAATTCAATGAGTGCAGGGAAGGTCAAGTGTGACATTTCTTGTTGATGATGCACAATACCAATGACTCAAGGGTTGGTGGGGTCTTGTACTCGTAATACTCGCAGTAGAGTGTCGATGATCTAATTTACCTACTGGTTCAAGTCTTCAGAACCAGGACGTTTCTAGCAGAAAATAAAAAAAATTAAAGCAAGCCTCTCCGAAGATACATTTTAACAATGGGGATATTGTGGGACTTGTCCTTAAAAAACATAGGAACCTCGGATAGATAGGAAGTCCCTACTTATTTCCAAACAATCAATATTCCAGGAGTCCAGATGACGATCTTGATGACGATCCACAAAATCCGTGACTCTAGGTGGGGTCTTGTTGGCTAGCAATAGACTTTGATGACGAAGTTGACTGGTACATTCCTCTTCAGGATGTACCTAGCAGGAAAGATAAGACTTACAAGAGCACGAAGACATTTTATGCACGAATCTCTGAATATGCGCATTTATTGGTGTGGAAAAATACCGGGACTCCTAAACTAAGCGGACACCGTATAGTCCTCAATGTAACTGTGAGGGTATCTTTAAGGAGGCATTATGCTGAATACAAAATTGGGAGATTTCACTTCTGAGGGAACACTGTGGGTCACACTCAGATCAGGCACGTTACTACTATCCAAAAAGGTACACTGAAAAAATCGGGTGACGGACTCACCTGGTCTGTCAGGATTCTTGACGGATGATTAACGGAAATTGACGTCAGGAATCCTGACGGATTAGCACCCCATTTTTTCCAGTGTACCTCTTCGTGTTTGGTATCGTTTTTCTACAGCTTATGACGTATTTCTATTGAATATCTACATTTACTAACTTCCAGGATCTAACTGCAAAATAGTCATCCTTTTACATAATTAAAATCACTAACTTATGACGTGAGGAGTGAATGAGTGAGCATTTCGCTGTATACCTACTGTGACTCACTGAAAACAGCGTGTCACGAAACCTTGATATATGAACAGGTTCTTTTAGTAGGTCATTAAGAGAAGAGGGCTCAAAATTAAACTTATAAGGTTTCTCGTCTCGTTCTAACGAGTTTGGGGGCGCCTTCCGTCCCTCTGGAGTTTTCGAAACTGGCCGCGAGAGGTGCCCGCTTGAGAAACTGAAGATTATGCAAAGGTTTGACATCCTCAAATCCTCATTGACGGCGCCCGTTGGCAAATGAGACTCAAAAACGTTCATGGTTTTTCCTAAAGGGCATTTGCAGATGGCAATTAAGTAGGTTTATCAAGTAGTTATACAGTTGTTTACCCAAAGAGGACTAACTATGTCGGATAACCTTGTCGATTTAGAGGAAGTCGCGGTTAGCTTTGAAGGTTTTGTTGTGAAATTCTCCTCTTTAGCGTGTTGAAGATTGATAGTGATTACATTAGGGACCGAACAGTAGTCAGCGAGGCACTAGATTTTCAATATTATTTTATTTTTCAATAATTTGATTTTGCTACAAAAAAAATTACAGATAAGTATATATATGCGAACAACTTTTTGTCCCACACTAGAGAAATTTAGAGTGATTTTAAAAGTTTTTAGAGCTGAAATATTGCCTGAGCAATATTTCATATTTGCACCTTTATTTCTCAGAGATGGAGAGATGAAATCGCAGAAACATACGTGCTAACCAACATAATAAAAGTTATGCACCAACCTTGAAGAAATCAATCATTCCAGTGGTTACTGTACTACTGCAACAGTATATACGTAATGTAGGCGTTAAATCTGCAGCACATGATACTTATCTCTAGGGGAGGTACCTATCCACCCTGTAAGAGAGCTTTCAATAAACATTTATTTACATTTTTTCTTGCTTTTCTTAAATCTGCATATCATTGGATGTATAATTCTATCGTGCTATCCTTAGATTTGGGAGTGGAGTCGTTGTGTTGTGAATGAAAAGCTCGACCTTCGTTGGCCGAGGTGGATAAGCGGTGAGACAAAACGGAATCCTTTAGATTTCGCTGAGTCAATACGGTTCGAACCCCCTCGAAGTACCATGATTTTTTAAAGATTTCCCGGCCACAACAAGTGGCGCAGTCGGTAGGTTCACCTTGATAAAAACAATCCTCCGACTCCCATTCAAAAAGGCGCACAATTCTGCAATTTAATTAATAATTCTCTTCTCTCTCCTTTCTGCTTACATCACAAAACACTCATTCTCTCTCAAAACTCTCTCAAAACTCTCATTTCCTAAAATCGCAGTGTCTTGTGGTGACTAATAGTGGGTTGCAATGCGGGCCGCTCCTAACTCTCAGCCTCTCTCACCTCAAACCGAAAAACAACTGCCTACTGGACTGGCATCTGCCACTGCATCAGCACTTACACTTCCCAGTAAAGTCAGGATGTTTAGGTTCTGGAGTCAGAGACCCAGTACGTTAGCCCCCAGGAACAATGTTGAGAACGGAAAGCTCGACCCCTCAGTAGAAAGGAGAGACAAATAATAGACCTTCGAAGGCCGAGGTAGTTAAGCACAGACAAAATGGATTCCTTCAGATTTCGCTGTGTCAATAAGGTTCGAACCCCCTCGGAGTATCATAATTTTTCAACAACTTCCCAAGCCACAACAGTTGGAACCTTGTCAAACCAAAGTCACGAATGATATTCCCTACTCACAATTCGACCGCTCAGACTGCTGGCAACCACTACATCTACCCAAGGCGTCGCGTAAACTACTTGAATGTTGTGGCAATCAACAACAGACATACTCGTATTAACATTTGGATTTATTTTTTTTGGACATATTAACATTGGGAAATATTAACATTTGGATTTCAATCGGATTCCCTGATGAGTTAATGTCAGCTTACAGTTGATAATGGTCTGTTGAAACTATCAACTCAGGAATCTAAAAGACCATAGTGAGCTGTCAACATATCGGAAGAAGATTCATCTTGAAAACCAGCTTCTCTGCACCCCAGTGATGGGAAGATCGGATCACGTAAAAAATGTCATTCTCCGGACGTGATCGAATTTCTCAAGGAGGTTTTACGCAACTCTGCGTCCCACTCGAAAATCAACGTTTCATTTACGTCGATTTGAAGGAGCGGGTACCGAACTGGGACATGATCGATAGGTCAATTTCCTTTCTAAAGGTCGCAGTATGATATCATGATATGTGTTCTTAGAAAGTATGGATGGGAGGTGGGGGTGTTCCAGGGTAGCCAAATCCCTTATAAAAAAAATTGTTCAGCCATATTTTGACGAAATCTTATCAGAATAATTTGATGGGCATGGGCTATTATTCGAAAGTGTATGGGCTTATTCTGAATATAGGTACCCACCTAATAAATACTTGTTCTATAGAGGACAACTGTTTAACGCTTTGACTGCCATTGTTAGTCAAAATTAGTCACAGTTGACTGTCCACTCCGGCCACAGGAGTCAAAGTAACTCACAGTGGGTACCTTCACCAACAAGCTATTTTACCGCTCCTAGCGACGTTTCTTGGCAACAACATTAGTTTTGATGTGGACTAAACTGTTAGTCTACAATGTTAGTTTCAATTTACTGTCCTTAGCTCAGCGATATCATGTTTCATGGGAGTAGAATTCTACTTCTACTTCCATGGCATCTTACGAAGAAAAAAGCAAACAAAATTTTGCCCTGGTGGGAAGTTTAGATGATTTCAGTGTGGCAGCCAGCTTGTTAATATATTATTTACCCTAACCTTTGAACAATCAATTTGTATAGCATTTTTTAAACGCGTATATAGTAATTAGGTACTCCAAATCACACTTGAGTACATAGAGAAACAGTAGGTACATAAATATATAGAGGACCAGGATATTTCATCCAAAATAATTCACTTTTGTTCCAAAATAATTCACTTTTGTGCATGTTATTGAGTAAGTAAACCGGTCTCCTTACAACTCTTCAGTTAGTGCAAAGGGGTTTTCCACCAAAATCTAGTAGACTAGAAATAGACTGTACTGTTCAAACCAACACGTTTGCCAACCCTAGCACCATCCTAATCGGAATGAAGACTTTGGAATAGAAATTCTATTTGGTGTTTTATGAGAACCTTCTAATACTCTATACACATACACTATTGAAGTTAACAATCATGTTCCATCGATAGCAAAAATCCCAATAATTTTAAAAATGGGTCATTTGGACCCAAAGCAGATTGTAAGCACGGGATGATTCTCCTCCACTCAATTCCGCATGCGTCTTCAAGATGCAACACTGAAAGGGTGAAACCTCCCTCTCTAGCTTCTTCCACCAAGAAGTAATTCTGTTACATAAGACTATTCCTACATCATGGCAAGTGGTGGTCTTATCTAGTCGGCCGGTCTTGTTTCTCAATTCATATTCTTTCAACACGAGTTCGGGATTAAAAATGCTTTCACTCCTCGTCTGAGGATGGTTGAGTCCTTTCCAATAATTGACAGAATGGTATTTGAAGTCTTGGATGACAAAGGAAACTGTGCCAACAAATTAATAGTAATAGTTTAGAGAGAAATAATCCTGTACCTTCCTACATAGCTTACATAATAGGTACTCAATGATTGCATTACAATGCTTCATAATTTTACCATTAGTTATTGATTTATTAGGCACAATGGTTTGTTTACCTATGGTGCAGACTTCATAGCTTGTAAAAAACGGAGCCATATCCCTGTACTAATCAGAAAATTGCGTCAGGAATTGTTGCGACTGCGAAATTTAGTTTTGGTTTTCTGATTTCGGCAGTTTGACCTTCAAATTAAAAGGAATTCATTAGCAACCAAAACTATCAATATTGAATTTCAAAACATAATGAATGATGATCACGTAGGTATTTATTGACCTTGTTAATTCATTCTGCCCACTGTTTGGCGCGTCTGAGGAGTGTCAGCTCCTCATAGTTATTTTGTCTCGTCAGCAGAATGATTTTCCTGATTTTTGGTTTTGGTTACAATTTGAAATTCTAATTTGCCTGGAATAAACCATCATTATTGTGGCAGCAGGAACTATAATACATTGAGTAGATTCGTTCGAAATAATCAGAGGTCTGTTAATTTTGCAGTCCAATAATCGAGCACCATAATTCTTTTTTGTCAGACCTTATGATTTACATTTCAATAAAAGATTTTTTTAAATGAAAGATCCATTAATCGTACAAGCTCCACGGATTTCACATTCAACTCCATGGTCCTTTCCCATGATAAGTACCGTCACTAGGCAGCCATTGGCCGTCACCTGGGCAGGGGGCCTCATCGCACACCCACCGTGGCGGCACCTTCGGACTGCTGCCAATGCAGCGACAGACGTTGCAGTCGGACATCCCGGCGCTTCCCACCACGCATTCTGGTGGAATAATAAGAAGAATCGTGAATATCATAGAAAGAAAAGTAGAGTAGGGCTAAGCCAAGCAGTTGCCAAATCCCTGAAGATTAAATGAAGATGCCTACTATATTAATTGGTGTTGAGTTGGCTTCTAAACCCTATTTTGATGGACATTTTAATTTGGCAACATTTTTTGAATAACAAAAACTGATAAGCGAAGTGATGGGATAGGGGGGTGGTGGGGTACTTTACTACAAAATTATGAGTCCCTATACCCAGAACAACTCTTTGCTGTAGATAATTTACTCCAAACCCATCAACAACCAATTTTTTAGCATTATTTTACCCTAAACCCCCTAAGAATGAACACATATGTACGTCAGTCTTTGAACTCATGTATTTTCTTTGTACAGGTAGGTATTAGGTAAGTACCTCGTGGTGCATATTCAATTTTCTTGGAAATTTTTCCAAGGTCAAAAATCGTTTTAAAGTGACGCATGAATTTACAAGCACATTGATGAAAAGTTGATGACTTAATAATGAAGTAGATAAAGAGAAGTTAAAGTAGGAAAAACGTCTGACAATTTTAGTGGCCAGTGTGTAATAGCTTCCTCACTTATTGTGAAATGGGCGAATTTACCTAATGAGTAAGGACTTTTACGATCGTGTTATTTAGTTTATTAAACTAATAAACATCAACACAATTAAGAAATTCTCCCTCACGATATTCATTTGTTTGGCATTTTCACATGCACCAAAGCTCCTAATATTCCAATCGCGATGAAATTCAGAATGAATGAAGCCAGCCCCGAACTATCCTCCAAATTTGAATGGATTCGGACCAATAGGAACTGAAGAAATGGCGTTTCAGGAAATTCAAGTTTACGCATGCGCACGCAACCACTGTTTTGACGGCGATGAAACTTATGGAAGACCATCTGCTATCCACCATCCACTATCTATGAAAATGTCATCAAAACCTGATCATAATTAGGGGTAGTTTTCCCGGGGTGGACAGACGTGGAACCAAAAATGTTCAGAATGCTCCCAGAACCGCAAAATGCGAGTAGAAATTTTGATTTTGGAGGATTTTTTTTTTTATGCGTGGAACATTTTTTGTTACTTTTATATTCTACGAATGCGGCTTCCCTTGTACGGAAGCAAAACTGGAATTTCCTTCCAAAATGATTCATTCTTGTCCGTTTATGAGTAAATGAGATGTTTTGGTTCAGGCAGTTCCCTTTAGTCATAGTCACTTCTAATAGAAGCAAGACTATCAACCCTAGCTATCTAACATCATAACAAATATCCGTTGGTGCGCCCAAGGCAGCGGTTACCTTCATCGAGGCCGAAGGGGATCTTAGCTGCGAAGATGTGCCTAACCGTAAGTAGGCATAAGCAGGCAGTTAGTACGCTACTGAGCCGTCCGTCCATCGCGCTGTCCTTCAGTCAACTTTCAGACATGAAAAGATATTGGGAGTCTTCAATATCGCTGTGGGCGAACGAAACGCGAGACCTTCTGTTCAAAAGACACCCGTAATTTGGGTGACTGATAAAGTAAACGACAGTCATCGTGATGTTTTAAATTATTTCGACAACGCAATGCGTGTCAAAAGTGTAAGTAAAAATTGGAGGGAAATTGTTCGTGAAAAGTAGATCACCAAACCCCTAATTGAACAGTGGACCGATAAAACAAACCTGCCAAGTATGAAGAACATAATATTGGTTTATAAAACTGGTCAAGTATAGCTATAGGGTGACCAAACGTCCCCTTTTGAAGGGAACAGTCCCCTTTTTGACCATCCTGTGCCCTTGTCCCAAGAGAATGCTAAAACGTCCCCTTTTCTCAGGACAATGCCAAACGTGAGTTAGAATGAATCAATTTCAATATATGTTTGTGTCGGAGTTTCCTGAAATTGTTTAAAATGAGTCAATCACGTTGTTCAATAATTTAAGAGTTTTAACACGTCTGTGATTTTGTCAACTCAAATTGGTAGGTACTGTGTTCAATGTAAGAGTTACAATTATTATGATTTGGTCAACTGGTCTTTGTGATTTTGAATAAGTCATTTGATTTATTGGTTACCACATTTTATATCAGGGACGTACCACGCAGAGGTTGTGGTGGATGTCTTTGTTTCACATTTCACAATCAAATGTTGCTTGCTTATTCAATGGGGTTTTCCTAAAAATAAAGGATAAGCAGCCATGATTGCAAAGATATATTTTGAATGTGATTAAAAGACCTACCTACCCTCTTATCATACGAGTTAGTACTTGTTGATGTACGAAGACGGCCAGAGGGGTACATATTCCAAGATTTTCCACTGAGGATCGGTGTCCCCTTCTGAGCTCAAACATTTATGGACACTCTAAGTATAGCATATATATTCAGGTATACCTGTGTTCAATACTGGTCAATAGAAAGAAGTTATAGGTACCTAAAAGATGTCCTTTAATTTATTTATTTACGAGGGGTTTTTAAGGGTACTAAATACGAAAATGACTACAGTTTTTCTAGATGTTTCCAATAAGACCTTTTTTTGAAAGTTTTCCAAGTTTTTGGTCAACATTATTTTACGTTTAATTTTCCAAAAATAGCCAACTTCTAGAAAGGATTCCCGAAATGGGGTTGGTAGTGCGTTTTTAAACCATTTTTTGGATACTATTACACCTCTTGTAAGTAAGTCCATTATTAAGTAGTTGAAAAATTGTTTAAAAAAAGTCC
>JAEMON010000013.1:17518671-17539093 GCA_030264115.1 Lygus lineolaris
ACCCTGTATTATTTATGTAAAGCTCTTGAAGAGCATTTTTGGATGTTTCATGGTCAACTGGTTAATTCTTGGAGTTTTCCAGTACTTTTGAGTCAGGCTCTCCTACTCCAAGTATAAGAGTAACATGCAAGGGTAAAACTTTGATACGATGTTGCTGTAAGTAGGAAACATGGCGGCTGCTGCTGCTGAGATGGGAATGAATGTGAATCACTCCGTTCTATCACGTAGGTATAGTAGCGTGCCACTGAATGCGAAAATCATTAGGTAGTTGATCTATCAAACTGATCTCATCTCACAAGGAGCTGAATTGCTTTTGATCCGGTTTACCCGATAACGGGCACACAATGGCAGCCACTGATGGAATGCCAATATCGTGGGAGAACTCTTGCAAGGTTACATCTTGGGCAACGAATCCAGGAAGTCAATTCCAACTAAGGCCACTCACGTGGTTTTGTTTATACTACGTAGAATGAACAATAAGTGTCATCATCTACACGTACATAAATTTAAAAAAATGTTGCCAAAACGTGTGAATACCCAACGAACTGTGAGTACCTATCACTCTCAAGCCTTTTTCATGACAATTTTCAATTCGTATCCAGCTATTTTTACTGTGGTTGCTGGTACCTAGCCTCGGTTCTATGGATTTTTGATGGATTTAAATTCTTATATGATCGAATCGTAAACTAATTTAGTAACAACGTCAATATATCAATTATTGATTTTGTAGGGTTGGTGGGTTGGTATGACCATTTTCCGTTTTGGAACTTTTTTATGTTTGGAGTCATCATTATATTTACGTCATCCTCAGGTACATATATGTTTCGGTGGCCGACGGCCTTATCTGGTGGAATAAACCGGTTCCCGTAAGATCACCGAAGTTAAGCTTTCAGCGGCGTGGTTAGTACTTGGATGGGTGACCGGCTGCTTGGCTGGGACCACACATCTCAGTATTTTCACGTCGGGCCGTCGGCGAACCCCTTTCCACTCAAGGGGGTGAGGAAATGAGTAGCCAAGAGCGAAATCATCAGAACAAATTCTGATCCTCCCTTTGGAGGACAGCTGATGACGTCCGTGACGCCAGGAGTGGCAGACGGACAAAAATCCAGCCTGAAATGGTTGCTTACTTTACTTTTTTTTACTTTATATGTTTCGGTGGTGCTCTGCCACTTTCTTCAGCGTTCAACTATAATTCTTCATTGATAGATGGGCCCTTCCCACTCATCTATGAATTTTAACCATGTATTCACCATAACGTCTACCCATTGTAGGATTTGTGCTAATTTTTCATTTCTTCCATTTCCTCTCCCTCCTTCCATCATATCCACAAACAGTTTAGGGTATAATTTCATCTTTCTCTCCATTACTTCTTTGTTATTTATTGTAGAACATTATGTTAGGTATTTTCAGTAATCCACAACGTCTTTGGTAAAGAGTGGTTTCATTCTTCCACTGTGGTAGAAAAATCCCCGGTTGTAGAGGGAGAAAATACATGAACATAGAGCTTGAGACTATTTTAAATTTCCTTCAAGTGTCTATATAATTATAATACCTAACGTAATGTTCCACAATAAATAAAGAAATAATGGAGAGAAAGATAAAATAATACTCTAAACCGTTCGTGGGTATGATGGAAGGAGGGAGAGGAAATGGAAGAAATAAAAAGGTTATCTGTTGGTTCCTTCGGATTATCCGAAACAGACATCCGGTCTGATGGATGGATGGATTGATGCGATTTTTAATGATCTTTTGACAACTACATAATAATATTATTTTGTAGTAGGTACCTCCTCAGTTCTGAGGACGAGCGAGGGAAGCACCCGAAACGTCAAAGATAATTATTTATTAATGGAATGAGCAAGATTGTTTTATTTAGGGTCCAATTCCTATGACATGCATAAAAATTGAAAACCGTCCTGTTATTCATTATTAAATGATAAACTTGTGGAAGGATAGGTGATTCGTTTTTGGTTCAGTACGCTACAAACGCAGCCACTCATCTGATCCGGACACTGGGCATCGTCTAGTAAATGTCCTAAAGAGGCTACATACGAAATTACAGCTTCCTAGAGTGTAAAGTATAGAAATTACCTAGTAAAATGATTTAACTTAACCACCGCTTCACAAATCAAACCGTTCTCGCAATATTTCGATCCCCTGCTATGCATCAAATCATCGAAACACCGCAGCTCAATGAAATCATCAGAAATTAACAAGCGGTTGCAATAATTTTCACAGTATCGAGAATGATCACCTGAGTGTACACAATATCATTCAAATAACCATGCTCACAACTCAGCTTGTTGGCCATGCACTTCACAGTGGCTAACATAATAATGGTTGGATAAATCGAGAGCTTTCGAACGAATGGTCAACGAATTTTGTGGGATGAAAAACGACGAAGTACCATTTCCCTAGCAACAACTCGGTTGTTAGCGGAAATCATCAGAAAAACAAATTTAACGCTTTTTTCGTTTAGGTATGTGCCAAAGTAAAGACATAAAATGTCAAACTATGGGCCAAGCTATGGGCCAAATATGCCACTGTCTGAAGATTGAAGATGGAAATGCCGAAAATTGGGTAACTAAAAAGTATAATTTCTAGGATGACTCTGAACTATTTCCCTATTTCCCTAGTGCAAAATTTTGGGTGTCTTTGCCCCCCCCCCCCTTCCCCTCACTATATGCGCCACTGCTATGGGGTACACCCCATTTCCTAAGATCAGGGCATAAGGTTCTTACCTACAGTAAAACCCATGATGTAGTTGACAGTTTTTTATTCCTTGAACATGAGGAATCCTTGACATTTCACTGGACAACCAAACAGCTCACCACGAAGGGTAAAAAAAACTAGGAGCAAACCAAAAACCCTCGAAGGCTCATCCTGAGGAACCAGGACGGATAGAAGTCTTATCCTGCAGTCACTCCAGCAGTAAAAAAATGAACATAGACCGGACGTTTCGAGTCACCCCTTCAAAACGTCCACTTCAAAACAACCGTAATTTAACAGTTAGTTTAACCTCATAGTGAATTGTGGGGGCGGAACCAGCGATCACCAAGTTTTGACGAAACTTTGACATCACGGTTTAGCGCGGCAGGTATTTTTTTTTTTTTTTTCGTTGAACGAAAATCGTCCCTCATCCGTCCTGCAAAAGTCCAAAATGTCACAAGAGGAAACTGAGGTTTGAACTCGTGTTGTTGCTGCCGGCCTCTCCCCGTTCTACCCATATATATACGAGTATATATACCGGTCAGACTAAGGTAAGAAGTCACTGGAGAGGGTGAAGACCTGCCTGGGTACTTGTTGCACAACCTGCGGTTACTGGGACGTTAGGAAAGGTGACGTCACGCTTAAGGATTTTTCATTCTCGCATTTTCGGAGTTCCCGTTTTGTGGTTCATTATTTTTTACTTTCCTTACTTGATCGGAGGGGTAAATGGAAAGTATTGCAAGAGGCCAAAAACTGAGCCAAGAAATGGGTTTATACAGGGTGTCCCAGCTGATACACTCACCTCCTTATTGCCTCTGATTTTGGAGACAGAGAGAAAGGGTAAAATTGAAGATCCTTAATTTTTGGCATAGAAATCAAAACTCGTAATTTTGTGCACATGCGCAGTGCGTACCAACATTGGTTTTCCAGATAGGAACCGCCATTTTAGCGAATATTCAAAGAAAATGAAGATGTTCCAATGGCTTCAAAATTTTAGTTATGCAAATTTGGGACATTTCCTTCATGAAAATCCGTTTCAGACCAATCTGAAACAATTGACCCTGGAATCGAGATATTAATTCAAAAAAAAATTTAAATGTCAATAATACCTATCAAAAGAAAGTATGAGTTCGTTGGCCAGAATTTTTGGAGTACTCCAAGGGATCAAATTTTGAAAATTTAGAGTCAAAAATCCCTTCGAAAAAAACGCGTTTTTTGAGGTTTTTGGTGTGAATTACCGTCTTAAACATAGAATTATAATATGGTTATTATATTCGGAATCAGCGTGAAATTTCCAATAAGAATCACCAACCAAATCGGTTAAAATTATTCTTGGAAAATTCGTTCATCAACTCATGCTGCATGAATGGAACTTATTTATTGCAAATTTGAGTTTCACGCAAAATGTCATAGAATAATGAAATCGAAATTTTGAGTGCCCAAAAGCTTGCGCAAATACCTACACTTCAAATGTAGCCTTCAAAGAAAAAAAATCGATTTCTTGATTTTAGGGCGCGTATTTCCGCTTGGTTTCCGCACTCAAAATTTCGAGTGAGGGGTGATTGCTTCAGGAAATGTTGCTTAGAATTAAGGGTGGGGGGTTATATTTCACTTTTATCTCTACCTTCAAAATCAGAGGCGGTAAAGGGGGTGGTGAGCGTATCAGCTGGGATACTCTGTATAGAGTAGCCCATAATTTCGTATAATAGGTATTTAATTTCGTATAATATATTCTCTATTTTCATTTTATAGTCATATATAGTCTTTTTCTCCTTTCTGTTCAAAAAATACCTCCTCTTTTCCTTTTCCGTTCGAAAAATCTCTACTCGTAATAAGAAATCAACATAATACTCGTACCTAGGTTGTAAGTGTGGGTTGTAAGTAGTGGGTAGGAACACCTTGGAAAAAGTAGAAAGTAGTCTTACGTCTCGTACTTCTTCCATAGCCATTGTCCGACCCTCAAAAATTCTAAATTGGCTTCTTAGTCTGCTCCTAAATTATTATCTTATTATTAAAAAAAAAATATTATTAAATAAAATAAAGAAATAAGAAATGATAATTAGAAAAGTATATATTTTTACCAGCCTTCAAATGATGATATTACATGCATTTTGGGGCTTCTGGTTCAATTATTATTTTTGAAGACAAAAATATTGTCTGTAAGGATGCGGATTGCTTTCATTTGTTTGCAATAAGTGCTTTCTTAACCTTCGGTTCTAGCAAGGAAAGTAAAGAGGACTAAAATTACGGAATTTCAAGATCGTTTCGCAACCCATAATGTGAGGTAAATGAACTTGTCACGAACTTGGAATCAAATCGTGAGCCATCAAAGATGAGAAGGTTATTTGAGAGAGGGTTCTAAGAGAAAAACGCCTGTTTTTAGAAACCACCAAGTCCTTCACACTTCACACGTAGGATGACGTCTGGTGTTCCATAATACCGGAGGTCAATCGCCCGTTCATGTAAATTTCTTCGAAGAAGGGTGCCGCAAATAATTACTCAACGGTTTACCTGAACGTTACTCAACGGTGTTTCGGAAAATCGGCGTTCGCTTGTGCGGACACTACCGTTGGTACGACGGCGATGAAATTCATAAGGGACCATCTAACGGCTGACAACTCATTAAAATTGCATGACAATCGGACGATTAGTTCCTGAGTTTTGGGGACAAGGAGTTGACCTCAGACCAAGGGCGGGTTTAGGGTGAATTTCCTGAAGCTGAGCCTCAGTGTTCTCTCAAAAAAGTTCCATTCATGCAGCATGAGTTGATGAGCGAATTTTCAAAGGATAATTTCAACCAATTTGGTGGGTGATTCTTACCTACCTATAAGAAATTTCACGTTGATTCCGAATACAGCATTTATGCATATAAAAACCTCTTAAAAACGCGCTTTTTAGCTACTTTTGACTAAATTTGCAAAATTTGACCCTTTGAAGCTTTCCAAAAATTCTGGCCAACAAACCCATCCTTTTTTTTTTGATATTATTGACATTTAAAAATTTTTCTTGGATTTTTTATCTTGATTCCAGGGTCAGATATCGTCTGGTACCTATAAAAGTGTTAAATTTCAAGAATCGTTTCAGAATGGTCTGAAACGGATTTCCATGGAGAAATTTTCAAAAATGCGCATTACTAAAATTTTGAACCCATAGCAATAGCTTCACCTTCTTCGAAAATTCGCTAAAACTAGAAGTGATAACCTACAATAATACACTTGCAGTATTACTAAGTACCTAAAAGTTTTTTAAATTTTTTTTTTTTTCACATTTTGTTCACGTTTGGCGTTTCCGGACCCATCTTAAGGTTCACCTATTATTATAATGTTTTGAAACAAAAGGTGTTTTGACATTTCATGTCTTTGCTATGGCACACAACCAAATTTTCGTTATGTCACGTTACGTAACGAAATATGCTCAATGATTATTATGATTCGTAGAAGTGAGGTAGGTAGGTACCTTATGATTATAGCTGAAATTTGGCTATATGATTATTATCAATGAGCTACTACCGCAATGTTTTGAGGTACTACTCTCTCAGCTAAGTCGAAAATGGAGCTCCCAGATCAGCTGAGTCGAATATGGAGCTCATTGAAATAATACTGCATCCAAACAAAGTTGGTCGTATGGGAAACTGGGAACATTATTAATATTGACATGAAATGTCCCAATGTGTTGCAGACTCGTATGCAAGCATTTCTTCTCCTTTCTTCTCTCATTACAATTGGTGTTAACTTATTTTTTTTAGATGTTTTTTCATTGGCTTCTTACGTTTCAGAGCTTTCTGAACAATTTTGGTTCCGTGCCTATGTCTGTCTGTGGTCAATTCCTTGTCTCAGGCAAAACTATATGAAGTTATGGTCCGAATTTGATGGAAGCCCCGAGACACACGTCCCCTATCAATTTCATCGCCATCGGAAAACTAGTAGCGTAAGCGCATGCGCAATCTTGAATTTCCTGGAACCCCGTTATCTTAGTTCCTATAATTGACATGTTTCGCTCAAAATTGGATTGTAGATAAGGGCAGGCTCAAAGACAATGACCTATGAATTTAATCACGATTTCATCAGTAATAGCTACTGCTCAAGCGCAAACCCTGTAATTTGTTGTCATAGCAGTAGCTCCCGAAGTAAGTACTGGACCAATTTCGATGAAATGTTCATTGACTCTATTCGTCCATGTGACAAAAGTAAGGAAGCTATACTGCCCACCCGACTTGGCAGACGCTTTTGATTTGTTTAGCAAGCAAATATTTCCTAACCAATCCATCTCGTACGTCATTTAAAAGGACCTGGGACGTTTTACCATTGTATCGCTCGCAATTGCCTGAGAAGCACCCCACAACGCTGGACGACACTGAGAAAATGCGGGCACAATCTCGGGTAATGACTTTGAAATGTTGACTCCTAAGTCATGGTCATCTATTCGTAATCAAAAGCTGGCTTGTGGGGCAATTTCCCGGATCTGCTTATTCAAATCGTGGGAACAACGAATTGGGTTTTTGATGGGCTCCATATACGTCAGACCGACTCGTTGAATACTTCCTTACCACAATTTCCGTCGAAATAGCCAGGTAGTTCTAAACTGTAGTGAAGTATATTATGTACCTTTTGTATGTATTCAAAAATTACAACTTTCAAATCGCAAAACTTTCAACTTTCAAGAACAATTTTGAATTGCCAGCGGGAAAATCGTTCTATATTAGCAATCCGACGTCAATTTGAAAAGAAAGCGTTTAGAAATTGGCTGATACATTTAGGATTACTCAATTTGGAACTTCATTATTTAACATTTTCATGAAATTTCTGCTCCATTTTTTTCCACTCATCAAAAAATTGACATCACCACGTTATTCAGCGGGAAAACAACGCATTAAAATCATGTACTTATTACAGTTGGTGGTTTACTATTAGATACTTAATGCATACAAAAAACCTTCTTGCTTTCAGGGCACAATTGCGCACGTTTTAGCGCACTCAAAAATTATAGTGAGGAGTCATTTTTCATTTAATTGAGTAAACAAACTAGAAATGGGGTTTTAAAACATCTTCATGAAATTTTCATTTAATTTGAGATCTACTCACGTAAACAAATTGGGGAGTTACCATTTGAAATTATTTCTAATTCGCTGTATACAAGGTGTCTACAATATTAGGCTCCTGAAAACTTCAAGAATCGATTCTACTGTTAATTTCATACAAAAAGAAACACTTAAGAGTTTTTTCAACCCCCTTGTTTTTTCACTTTTAGGACTTTATTCAGCTATTGCAATGATTTCAAAGTTTTAGTAATGCAAATTTTTGAACATTTTCTTCATAGAAATCCGTTTCAGACCATTCTAGAACAATTCCTGAAATTTAACACTTTTTCACATATGTCACTCCAGACCATATCTGACCCTGGAATCGAGATTAACAAAAAAATAAATAACTAAAAATCCAAGATGTTAATAATATCAAAAGAAAGCATGAGTTTGTTGGCCAGAATTTTTAGAGTGAAATTTTGAAAAGGGGTGAAATTTTGAAAATTTAGAGTCAACAATCTCTGAAAAAAAAAAACTTCTTTTTTGGTGTAAATAACCATCTTAAACATAGGAACATATATATTATGGTTTATTCGGAATCAGCGTGAAATTTCCTTATAATAATCACCCGTCAATCGGTTAAAATTATTCTTGGAAATTCGCTCATCGATTCATGCTACATGACTGGAACCTTTTCTTTTGACCTTACCGAAATCACCGTTGGAAAGCTGAGGTCCTGGAGAATTTTTTCCTGTGAGTTTTTGAGATTGTTTTGGTCTCAGTCGATGCAGAATTCGATACCCCAAAACTTTCCTTAATACAAAACAATTTTGGGTGGTTCCAACGATCAAAAACTTTGAAATCGAAGCAGCTAAATAGCTATATTATAGGAACATTGGGTATACAAAATGATATTCAGAATTTTCCATTTCAAATTCAGAATTTTTCCAATATTTATAGGTACCTACTATCAAATTTTGAAACGAAAATCTGAAATTGAAAATGCGGGAATTAGTTTACGATTTTCTCGCGACCCGCACCTCCAGCGGGAAAGTGCGGGAACCCAATTGTCGTTCCCCCCCGAGTCGCCGGCTCCGGTCAACTCACTCCGAATCCCGCTCGCGGGCGTCTTCGGTCAAGCGGATCCGCTCCGGATCCGGCGGGGGTTGAGGAAACAGGAGCGGAACGTCCCGCCTGGTTCCGCGTCATTCCGCCCGCGCGTACGTGAAGGCGAATGTAGGTCAGGCAGCCTCGTCTCGAACTGGACCCGAGGAATGTGCGGGCGACACGCGCTGAGATACGCTCAACTACATAATTAATTATTAAATTGATTGATTAATTGAAATTAATTGAATCTCTGATCTTTTAAACTCTCTTGATTCATTAAATCAAGTAATTAATCGAAATAATATTATATTATTGACATAGTAAGTTAACTTAAGGCAGGTTTTCAAATCAAATTTAGAATTTTACAAACCAAATATTGAACTATTTTTCAATATTTATGCTAAGTATGAGATTTAAAAAAAAAAATAGGATTTTGAGATGAAAAATTCTGAATTTGAAATAGAATATTCTGAATTTGATTTCCAACATTCTGAATTGATTTAGAAAATTCTGAAGTTGACTGGGAAAACCTATCACTTATTCACCTAAACGTTAGGCAAGTCAATTTAAACTTCAGACATATAAAATTAAACTTTTGACAGTTTTGGCAGATGGAATCAAGGGCTGGATTTAGAGACCTAGAGAACTTTAGATGGTCTCTGGATCATCTAGAGACTGGCTGGATTTCTAGAGACCTAGAGATGGTGTCCTCGAAATTTGGAATACGGATTCGGCTTAAGGAATCCTTGAAAACCATCTCGAGGTATCCTTGAAACTCGAGGACTGTCTATAAATCCCGCAATAAACCTATGAACTATTAACCGTGCTGTTGACAAAGGTGATACTGATAAGGGTAGTTATAATTTAATTTGTCCAAAGTTGAATTCAATTTATCTTAAGTTTGAATAATTTGCCAGAAGTTCAAAATTAATTCTACAAAAGTTAAAATTGATTTGCCAATTGTTTAACTTGGTACTTCAGTGTTATATCTTGGTCAGCATCGCAATGGTCTTCGAAATCTAACTAATAAACAATAATATTATTATAGAATTGACACAATTAGTTAACTTGAGGCAGGTTTCCAAATCAAATTCAGAATTCTCCAGACCAAATATTAAACTATTTTTCAATATTTATGCTATAATATGCAATTTCGAAATGAAAAACTCTGAATTTGGTTTCCAAAATTCTGAATTGATTTGGAAAATTCTTAATTTGACTGGGAAAACCTATAATTCACCTAAACTTTATTCAAATCAATTTAAACTTTGGACATATTAAATTGAACTTTCGACAGTTTTGACAAAAAATGAAATTAAACCTTTTAGCAACTAACCGAGCTATTGACAAAGGTGATACTGATAAGGGTAGGTATAATTTAATTTGTCAAAAGTTGAATTCAATTTATCTTAAGTTTGAATCAATTTGTCCAAAGTTCAAAAATTTAATTCTACTACCTACAAAAGTTTGCGAAAAGTTTAAATTGATTTTCCAATAGTTTAAATTGACACTTCAGTGCTATATCTTGGTTAGTATCACGATGGTCTTCGAAATCTTGACGTATTTGCTTGCATATTTATGAATACCTACTAGATCTTTTCCCAATCATCATTGAACTTATGCATTTCAAATCATTATGGGCTCAATCTTTTGTGGATTTTTGAAGAAAATGAAGCTATTGCAATGTCTCGAAAATTTTATTAATGCGAATTTTTGAAAATGTTCTTCATGAAAATCCGTTTCATACCATTCTAAAACGATTCCTGAAATTTAACAGTGTGTTTGTGTGTGTGTGTGTGTCAGAATTTTTGGAGTACTCCAAGGGGGTCAAATTTGAAAATTTAGAGCCAAAAATCGCTAGAACAAAAAAGAAAAAAAATCCGTTTTTTCACCCATTTTGCTTAGTTTTCCCCCCAATATTAATCTGGAGGATTGAAATTCTTGCTGATTCATCGTCATGGGAACAAATTGAGTCTTATTATTTCGAAATTCGTAAAAAAATTTAGTGGGGTAGTTTTTTAATAGATTTTTTTGGTTTTATTATCGCACCGTTGTGTAATAATTTGTTTAAGTACGTGGGCCAAACCCATCTAAAATAGTTAGATACCTAACTTATTATATGGGTAGATAACTTATAATAACTGGATATAATAACTGGGTACCTATATAATTCCCAAAAATACTGAACAATTGTACCTATTCAATACCTACAGCTACTTGAAATTCGCCTTCCAAGTCATACTTATAGTTGACTGGTTTGAGAGCCAACTTTTGTTGGGAAAATCAGCCGTCCCTTCCAATCGCCTTCCGGAAGGCTCTCCGACGGACCGTGACCGGACAAAGAGCGACTAATGCAGTTACAAGACGTCTGTCCTGTGACAGCCAGTTGCGCTGCCTTTTGAGTCGTTTCCCGGTGCAGTTTCCTCATTGCCTTCGGAATGGAGAAAGAATCGCTGTGCACGCAAAAAGAAAATACCCAAACAGGTGAAAAAAAGTTCCATTCATGCAGCATGAGGTGATGAGCGAGTTTTCAAAGAATAATTTTAACCGATTTGGGTAGAAGCTCCAATTGTTGACACTATTAGAGAGATAAATCATTCGATTCCGCGTTCTATGAAAGTGTTCAAGAAAATAAAACTTTCAGGTAGCTATTATGAATTGCGAGTTCCTTGGTAACAATGTGCACTTATTCGAGTTACTTAAATTTTTGAAGTTTATACTTCTTTGCGCCCGTTAGACACCTTGGGATGGGACGTTGGTCGAGAAATCGCGTCACGCTACGTCATAAGAACTTTTTCGTAAGAACTTTTTCATAAGAACAATCGACGATTGTACGTTTTGTATGCTTTTGACTACTTCCCTGATTCTGAGATTTGGTATGTGGGCCCTTGAGGGACTTCTGAACACAACTGAGTCGAAAATGGAGCTCTCAGATCAGCTGAGTCGAAAATGGAGCTCCCAGATCAGCTGAGTCGAAAATGGAGCTCTCAGATCAGCTGAGTCGAAAATGGAGCTCTCAGATCAGCTGAGTCGAAAATACGATTTTTATTTTTTTATTATCACACACAAATTTTTTCAAACGTGGAATTTTGCACCCAATGTTGACACGTTTGCCCTCGGAAATTCCATATGTTGACATTTGCAGTTCCTAATGTTGACACCAATTTAAATATTGAATGAAATATTTAAATATTGTTTCCCTGTAGTTATTCCTCAAGGCCAATGAACAAAAGAGAGTGAGAACATGGTATAATATAATTCCATGTTACACTAGACTTGTTATATGCCATATGTCAACTTTAGGAACCGAACGTCAACATTGGGATCAGACGAAGTCAAATTAAGGTTCCACTACGTACCTATTAAAACGCGTTAAACGCGTTAAAAATTCAAGTGCCTTGATATGCTACAAAATTATTTAAACCCAACCATCAACTTAGCAACTTAATCAACTGTTTCTCTAATATTGAAACAGGTGTCAACCTTAGAACACAAGCCTATTTCATGAAACCCTAATGATGACACCAAACTTAACCATCTATTATATGGAAATTTAGTGTTTTAATGCTTACGAATTCTTCGTTATGTTATTAATAGAGCAGGCAATGTGACATATTAATTAATAATAATAATATTTGACTTGAAAAGTCTAGATTTGTTGACTAATTGACTTACCTCACTCAGCTGCGGGATAAGGATTGCGTCGCTGGAGTGAGGGAGTGACTGTTACAGCTATCATCGGCTTCAATTTCAGCCAGATGATTTATATAAGTACCTAATTAGAACTAGTGGAGCCGGCCAACCTCAATACTTACATTCTTATCAGCACAATGACGCCAATTTCGAGTACCTACAGTGCCCCAATACCTTAATTTTACATTTTGAAATTGAAGTGTCAACATTTGGATTAGTGTCAACAATTGGTGCTTTTACCCTTGGTGGGTGATTCTTATAGGAAATTTCACGCTGATCCCGAATATACCATATTTATGTTCCTATTTTTGAATAGGTAATTTACACCAAAAACCTTGAAAGACACATAAAAAAGCGATTTTTGACTTTAAATCTAAATTTGCCCCTTGGAGTGCTTACTTACCCCAATTATTCTGGCCGCCGAACTCGTCCTTTCTCTTGATATTATTGACATATTAATTTTTTTTCTTTTTCATTTTTTTATCTCGATTCCAGGGTCAAATATCGTCTGTTATGGCTGATTTAGGTATATTCAAAAAATTGTTAAATTTCAGGAATCCTTTTAGAATGGTCTGAAACGGATTTCCACGAAGAAAAATTCCAAAAATTCGCATTACTCTGGTGTTTCTTTATTTTCTACTTTATATGTTTGTTCTGATTTGTATGATTTACAGTTCTGCTGAATTTATCCTTGTAATTGGGCTTGCCCGTAATTAAAATAAATAAATTACTAAACTTTGAAGCCATTGCAATAGCTTCATTTTCTTCGAAAATGCGCTAATTACGGTAATATTAAGTTGGTTCTATAAGTCATGGACTGGGTACTTGGTGTGTCATATTTCATAGACTATGACATAGTCGGCCTACCTATCATGAATGTGAAGATTTCTGGAAGGAACCAAAACTTCTGCATTTTTGTTTCTGAGTCTACCGAAGGTAACTGGTAGGTCTGTTCCAACTATTCCAATATATGTACTCGAATATTCGAATAATTGGAACAGTCCTCTTGTTCCCAAAATTTGAGCATTTTTGAGAATTTTTGCTTCCTCACTAACGAAGGTAGGAAGCTATGAATTCGTGCTAGAAATTGAAAAAAAAAAAAAAAATTCCTCCAAAATCAAAATCCCTAGGTACTTCTTTTTTTACGTTTCAGAGCTTTCTGAATAACTTTGGTTCCGTGTCTGTCTGTCTGCCTTGTCCCAGGCACAACTACATGAAGTTTTGGACCGAATTTGATGAAATTTTCAGGGATTGTGCAGGTTAGCTCCTTGACGGTCCGCTATGAGCGGTTTTCAGCGAGTTATATAAGTAGTTAGAAGTTATTAATAGGTAGCTAAAGCTGTATTTCGTATAATTGCAATTTTCAAGACAAATTACACCTTTTCAATTTCAAACTAAACTTTTAAAATTAGACTTTTGAACAGTCGGATGGAACTTTATTTTTTAATTTGAACGATTTTAATTTATTTTCAAATCAGGTACCTATTTATATTATTTGAATTTTATACAAACAAAGTTGGCGTTGAGCACTGCCCAGTCCTTCTTACCATGGCCCTGGCGTCAAACAGGCATCCTACTTCCATGTTAGACACCATGGAAGTAGGAAGAAGATCTTCCCTCTGGTCTTTATCTATCCACCGAGTAACATGAACCCCTACCTACGTCTACCTCGTCCAAACGCACTTCCTATGCGTTAAAGGTTGCATCCATGGAAAAATGATAGGTTTGCATTTGCAGGAGTGATTGATATCTAATAAGCGATACAGGCACTGTATTCGATTATTCCAGACCCCGGAGTATCCAATGGATACAATCCATGACAACGAGGGTTACCTATGTTTTTCTCCTTTCACCCCGTCGGAGCATGCGCACTCGTCCGTTTTTGAAATGGAATGTAGAACTTAGAACAATCGATTTCGTCTTTCGATTATTCGATTCATCATTCAGTTATCGGACGTTATCACTGCTATCAGACGATATCATCTTCATCAACTTTTTTCGGACTTCGAGCCTTTCCTTTGAGCAAAATTACTTATATTGTTCCTTCTGTTTGAGGTTTT
This sequence comes from Lygus lineolaris, assembly GCA_030264115.1. Taxonomy (NCBI): domain Eukaryota; kingdom Metazoa; phylum Arthropoda; class Insecta; order Hemiptera; family Miridae; genus Lygus; species Lygus lineolaris. Next base: position 17,533,261 of record JAEMON010000013.1, read on the forward strand.
TCCTCCAAAAAATGTGATGGAAACTATCAATTTAATTTTTGTTTGTTCCTTGTTCACGTTCACTTCGAGTTTTTTGTGTCTGAAACGTTCGTGCTTGTTTATTCGTGTAACTCCTCACTTTTTGTGAGTCGTTCATTGGAGTTTCGGAGTTTTGTTGATCGGATTTTTTGAACGGGGAAGCTGTGAGTTTTCTTCACATTCGTGTAGGTACCTATTCTTCAGGGCGGAGAGGTAAGGCCAAAATATTTTGCTTCATGTGCCAGGTAGCAGGTATACCTACTTACTTACCTCCCGCGCTTATGCTATTCACTGTTCGATTATTCAGATAAGTATCAACCTACGTTCCGGCCCCTGAATTTGCATTGACTTTGTTATTCAGGAAAATTATTATAAGGAACACTGTTGCTTTGTTATAAGAAGGAATGGGATTTTCCTGTAATAACATAATTATTATTTTCCTGAAGGAGTTTTCAAAAGATTCAAAGGTCCGGTGGATCCTTTCTCACAAAGCTGGTTTGAAAAATACATAGTTTATTTTGCATATATTCAGGGTTCGTTGCATATTCTGAACTTCAGTCATACAAATGCATTTTTAAGGATTTGCGCCCCAAAACTTGGTAGGTATTTAAATAAAGAACAAATTTAGAAAAAGAGAGTTTGAGAGATGTTTCTCAAAATTCAAAAAAATCCTGGAAGAAGATCGTCATCGCCTTACTCCCGAGAATCTGGAGATGGTACCTACTTAGTCGTCACTAATTTTTTCCATTTGGTGCCAGAACGGAGTGGAAGAGTCGTCGATTGACATTGATTAAAACGATTTGTGGAGTTTTTTTGGAAAGCGTCTAGTTAATTGACAGCAGTTCAGGAATTTTTCTGCCGATTTTTTTAAAATAGTAGGTAATTCGTTCGTGTTTTTTAGGTTCCTTCAAGTAGGTATCTAACTACCGTTGTTCTTGTATTCATGAAAACATCGTTTGGATGGACGTCCACAAAGTCAATTTGGTATCTCACCAAACCATTTTGCTGTTAGAAGTATAAATTTAATATATTTTATACGTTATGTTTCAAGAAATGTCCGGAAATTTCAAAAGCATTTGTCCTTAAAACTATGTTGTATTAATGGCTTATTTTGCGGTTTTAATTGCATATTTCGAGTTTTAGCAACACATCTTAGGTGCATGCAACAGCTTTTTTTGTGACATATAAATCCGATCCCTGCTTATAAGAAAAATTTGTTCCAATAATAATCGATGCCTGATGGGTATTTTTATTTAATACGTTTTCGGTATGTAGAAGGGTGAAGATCAACACCAGAAGATAGGTACCTAGGTAGAAACTGGGAACAGTTCTGGTTTGGTACCCTGGCTCTTTGAGACTGCACCCCAAGCCACAAGTGACAGACAGACACGGAACCAAAATTGTTCAGAAAGCTTTCAGTCATAAAAATTAAGTAGACATTTTGAATGTTTAGGTTGATGTCTTGCAAACTCTCTGCTCTTCTGTATTGAGGAAGCAAACTATCAAGTAAAGCGAATCCGGTAGGACGGGCATGCAAATAACAAACAATCTGTGCTCAGTTGTATCGTGCGACGCGGTCGATGTCGTCATATCCCGCCAGCGATAAGAGCTTTTTTCGAGTTTCACAAGTTTTAGATGCACCTCAACGATAAGACCAGTTTCGTCAGTTTGGTCGCGAGTTGGGCAAAAGGTTGAATGGGTAGGTGTGATACTGTGATGTCCAGAGCCCACGAAACTCAGATAGTTTATGTACCAACTTGAAAAATCATCAATTTGGTGATTCACGGTTCACACTACCTTCATCACCCGTATATTTAAATTTACAAGGTGTTGAGTCTTACAGGGAATGCCAAGCTGAATACGAATGAGTATCTGCCTATACAATTAACTTTTTAAGCTACGATTTGTTAGTCCCATCTGTTTGTGACACAATCACGCTCGAACGCCTTATCATAATAAGGTTTATTGTAGAACGATGACAACGTTCCTACCTGGCCAGGTTATGAAACGTTTGCCAAGCTGGGCTGAGGTGAAAATGTCATCGAAATTGGTCAACTAGTTTCGGAGTTACGCCCATAAGAACAAATTACAAGTTTGCGTATTCGCAGTACATAGCTATTACTGATCCAATCGTGACGAAATTCATAGTCTCGAAGCCATCTCCCAACTACCCTCAGATTTTGAGCAAAATCGGTCCATTCGAAACTGAAAACCCTAGTTTAAGTAAATTCACGTTTCGCACTGACCACACGCTACTAATGGCCTGAGGGCGATGAAATCATTGGGAGACCGTTAACGGACTAACCCCCACAATCCCTCAAAATTTCATGAAAATTGGACAACAATTTAGAGCAGTTTTTGCTCCAGACAGGGATTGCCACAGAGCCGGAACCATAATTGTTGAAACAATTTTTAAACGCAAAAAGTAAGTGGGAACATTGATTTTGGAAGACACATTTTTTCACAGTAATTATAAAACTGTATAGCTTCGGTAATGAGTGTGTAAAATATAATAAAACTTTAATGAATAGGTATAGTAAAGTCACTAGGTGTCTACCTACTTACCCATAATTATTGTACAATTTAATATAATAATTTTTGCATACCATGTATAACTTTCACTTTTGTTGGAAAACAGTATATTTTTCAACATAAGGGACATCATCATCCTCTGATTCTTTCACTTCAAGTGATGATGGATAGCCAACTAGCGCCTTAATAACATTGAAAATCATTCAAGTAGGTACAAAACAAACGAATAAACATACCTAGAAATCTGCGGCTGGTCTCATTCGAAGCATAATTTAAATTCCTACAACGTTGAAAAATTACCTAGTTAGTGTTTTTTGATGAGGAGTGATTTTGACCGTTTTTAACAGGGAAAAAAAACAATCGAACGACGTTGAAAAACAGGGATTATGCAGAAAAAATTGTTGGAACGTCCCTTAACAATTGATTTTTTTTTTTCAGGACAAATTTATAATTTTCCGAACCAAATTCAAAATATTCCAAACCAAATTTGGAATTTTCTAAACCAATTTCAGCATAATCCATTTCAAGTTCTTATTTTTTCAACGTTTCATACCATAACTATTGGAAATTTGCTAAACATTTGAAATGTAAAATTCTGAATTTGGTTTGAAAAATTCTGAATTTGACTTGGTATTAATCAGCGCGACAATTCCTATGACTCCAAAAATTTCGTACGAACAATTTGGGAACACCCTTTAGGTAGGCTACCCTAAAAAGTGTTATTTTATAATTTTTTCTTTCCTCATTATAATTTTTGACATTATGTAGGTTGGTATATGACTCTATTTGACTATCCGCATTTTCGTCATGCTGCTCAGGAATTTATATTGTCACAGCTACTATATCAATAGCTTCTTCTTGTTCTTTGGTGCTTCGGGTTGGGTAAGCTAAGTAAAACTCGTACCCAACCTGTCTGCAACGATGGAATTGGGCGCCTGTGGGGCAGCTTCCGCTCACCATTCTTGAAGCGACTGCCGGTTGAAACGGAAAGTAAGTGAAGGTCGTCTCGTCTGGTGAGTTGGAACTTTTACTTTCGGGCTCCCTCGCTCTGGTGGGTCAAGTCGGCCAAAAAGACTCAGAACGTCGTTATTCGGGGAAAATCAATCTCGAAAATAGACTGAAAAAGCTACAAATTATTACACAATAGTTTATAATTTCCCGTGTAAAGTGACCTTTTGGTTGATCGCTGCTATTCTCCTGTAGTTCCAACAGAATTGCTCACAATTTCGTGTTTCTTCTTAAAATGAGTACCTACCTTCCTATCTTAAATATCCTGAAGTAGGTCTGATATGAATTTTGATACCAAATTACCTACCAACCTTCAAATAAGGATGATCTGAAGGAATCAGAAGAGGTGTAGTTGCTCATCCATTGCTCAGCGTGAAACGTCTCATGACTCTTTTGACAAAACGGCAGCAATGTTCTGGATTCCCAGCTATTATGGATTTATGGGGAATGAAATCGCCGACAGGTATGCTAAAGAAGCCTGAGAGAACTCAGTAACTCAACACTTGCATACTATACCCACAATGCAGTCTGCAGTTTGGGTAGGCTGACAGTTCCCAGAGGAAGTTTTTGGAGCGTCAGAAGGTTTCAGATTGATAAGGACTGTTTCTCCCTAGGTATCATCCTAGAAAAACTAGAAAACTCCTCATTTCACCTGATCGAAGATCGAAGACACCCCCTCACCCTCCAAATAGTACTTCCTTGTCAAAATTCGCTCACTGTTCACCATCTACTAGTTGAGGGCCCCTTGTTCTGCAATAATACGCCTGGATTACCAAGAAATCTGGAAGAGTCCCTTTAAATAATATTTTTGACAGTTTACAGGCTCTTCCCTTCTATTGCAAACTATTTTTGTTTCCTATTTTATTATTATTTCAAGTTACCTAAGTTAGAAGCTTTGTAATTTTTGCTTCCGAGTCTACCGAAGGCAACGGAAGCTTCGTTCCCACTTTGAAAATCGAAAAAAATGTGTTATGCAAAATTGAAATTTCCTCTCGCATTTTACGTTTCAGAGATTACTGAACAAATTCGATTCAGTATCTGTCCGTCGGTCTGTCTGTCCGCATTTCCTTGTAACAGCCATCTCTTCCAGAGTTTTAATCCGATTTTGTTCAAATTTTCAGAGGTAGGGGCCTTTGAGCGCCCATATGAATTTCTCAATGATTGAATCAACGGTACTCTCTACGCATGCGCTAACGTAAATTTCGTTCACGATGATGTCGACATTTGTCTAAGCTGAGAAACATCAACACGATCAAGAATTTTGAACTCTCAATTTTTATCTTAATTCGATGGTGAAAATTTGTCTAAATTGACAAACATCAAGAGTTTTGATCTTAAACAATTTTCTCGGACGCGAGGAAGCCATGTGCAATTTCCACTTGGCAGAGTATTTTCTTTTATAGCCCTGTTGATAGGGTGGAATCACCCCGCCTTCTTAGGCTCTTTCTTGTTTATTGAACTGATAAAACAATTAAAAAAAAAAGTCTATTATTAAGCTATACGACAGTACTTATAACAACATTTTAGGTAAAAACTATAATATTCAACAACTATCAAAAATGATTAAAAAAACAAGATGTTGCTCACGTTGTGTAACAACTATCATAGTATGAATCATAACAGGTAGGCGAAGTGCAGATATTTAAAACCGCTATTTGATTTTACATCTACGTAAGTCATGAAAAAAACATTCCAGCACTTTAGTACGTGTCAGGAATACTATAGAAACATAAATTAAATCTTAGAATACGACCGAACCGTCATCCAAGAACTGTTTCCAATCAGCTGATTCGATCTGAATAACAAAATTCCCCCTCATAGAATCTTTTGGTGTTCGGTTCGCGCCTGCCAGTTATTTTTGCAATTCTCTCGACGTGTTCCCGAGTAAACATATTTTGGTGTTTTTCCTTCCTTTCAATCTTCCGTTGTTCAACTCTCCAGCCTTGGGAACTGTTTCCGAGATTCCGATCTAAAATCGTGAGATGTCGACTTTTCTTGAAATCGACACCAACTGATGAGATGATTCGGACAGGCTGAATTGGATAATGGATTCTAACATGGGTTATCATCAACTATTCTTGTACATACGCCAAGTTTTGAAACAAACTGGTATTATTGTTATTTAAACCAAAATTTCGTATAGTTTTGACCTGACAGAAACTGAAACAAAATTGACCAACGTTTTAGTGAAAATTTTGCAAAATAGCAATGGGGATCATGGGAAATCATCAATTTTTTAAAATTTTTTTTTCTGAAAGATAATGACTCAAAAGAA
>JAEMON010000013.1:17540093-17557233 GCA_030264115.1 Lygus lineolaris
GGAAAGGGTTTCTCAAGAGCCTTCGGAATTCCGCCTGTCATTTAAACAGCTGAGATTTTATTCCAAGTTTTCTCCACACCTAAACTATTTCTTTTTCTTCGTATTAACAATGTTATTTTATTCATACAAAGGCAGAAAAAAATGTGATTTTATCATACAGGACAATTCCCCATTGTCGGTCTATAAGGTTATAATCGAGGTATGATTAAAAAAAAATCAATCATTAAGCTCCGGACCAGATGTTTTTGGATTAAAAAAAAAAAAAAAAACCCATGGCGCGACAGTCCTCCAGGGACCAGGGCCGGTCGGTTTTTGGATTAATCCCTGCCAAATTCGATCTTCCTCTCCATCTGGGTTTCTTGTTTCCATCAAAGTACGAGAGGCCACAATCACTTCGTCTGTGACCAATCGGTAAGAGGACGAAATTGACTCGTCATTGAGATCTCTAGGCCTCTGATTAAAACCTTCTATTTCTTACCTTCGAAGACGACCGCCTCCATTACGTGTTTTCCGGTCCTTCTCGACCATCCCCGATCTAGGGTTTTCCTCTCTTTCGAACAGGTCACGTTGGGCCCGAGGTTGATCGATTACTTTGAAAGTTATCGTGGAGCTTTCGATGATCCTACGATGGCCACACTCATAGAGAGAAAGAGAGAGAGTAAAATGCAAAATTTATGTTACATCAGGATGAAAAAAAAAAATGAACGAAAAATCGGCGCTCCGCGCTAAAATAAAAAATTAAAAACTTGGAACATGCTTTTACTAGCGTGCTTCATATGTTGTGAAGGTACCTACCATAATGCCAAACTGAAAAATCCAACCAACTTTGTTTGTTTACCTACGTACCAGTAGTCCTCTGAATGATGTGGAAAGAGGGGGACATTGGGAGGATGAGATGTGGTGTGACGTTTAATAAATTAAGAGCTTTCCAACAAGCGGTGACCGATTTTTATTTTCAATTTATTTAATTTTTTATTAGTTAGGTAAGCTTATTTAACTATACCTATTTTAACTATTTTACCTATATTTAACTACACCTAGCTAGTTAGGTATAGCTTACCTATGTATTTTACTTTATTTTATTTTTTAAATTATTTTTATTTTCAATTTTTGTGGGGTGGGAAATGAGGAAGTTATATTTCCCTAGCAACGATTCGTTGTACGTGAAAAGCATCAGAAAAACAAGCGCAACTTTATCGTTGCATTTTCGTTCCTCGATACAGTAACGTTTTCTGGCAGTTAGCTCATGGCTTAAGCATGTTCCATGCTCAAAATGAAAATGAAAAATGAATGAATGAAAAAATGTATGTTACACTAAGTTACCAAATTACTACGTGTCCTAACTGCGTGGTAATTATAGCATCTTAATTTGTGGTGTTTTTGAAATTTCATGCTAATCACAAAAAGTAATACGATGTTACGAAATGATCCTCTTAGGTTAAATATGTTCTGCAAACAAAAAACTAAATTCTGCAAAGTTGGATGGGCAGCTTCTCCACATAGCGTAACATGGACGTATCACTTCATGCATGCGCATCAGTGGCTATTACAGAACCAATCGCGATGAAATTCATGGGCATGCATTTTAGGGCCCATCTACCACACAAAGTTGAGCAAAATTGGGCCATTAGATTGTGAGATATCGGTGTTTCAAGAACTGTTTAAAGCACGTTTACGCATACGTAGATGCTACTAACGGCCCCACGGCAATGAAATTCATAGGGGGATGCTAACCCGCACAATGTGTCTGGTCGATTGTCTACATAACAAAACTCAGTGTTCTTTTGCCAGGGACAAGTAGTCGTCCACAGTCAGACAGACAGACATGTGACCAAAATTCTTAAAAAACAAACACACAAAACAAACAAAAAATTCTTGTTTTACTTTATTTTACTCCACTTTAATTATACGTAAGAAGTAAACAATTGTTGACCTCAAAATTCAAAATTTACACTTCCTTAGGTACTAATATAATGCAGTAAATAGTTACACTAAGAGTACTCAACCTAATGGAGATGCTCCGGTAATCTTTGATGAGTGCTAAGCTAATGATTCTGATGAGCTACATTTGACAAATGGGTACAGGTAAATAATGTTAAAATAATACAGTAACTAATGGATGTATTGACTCGGCCAAAAAATTTGACAAATAGTATACTTACTTATCTATCTTATGAGAATAATTAGTACCTATTATGTATGAATATAATATGGTTATCCTTAAAATCTTACAATTAAGTGATGATAGGTTATTAAAATATATATGAACTAGTTTATTATTGTTAATACTATGTAGATTGACATAAATATATACCTAATTTTTACCTACTCGTTATAATGGGCTGAATATGTCGTCGGCCACGAAACGTACCAGTTAACAGAAATTTCAATTGACTCCGAATAGAAGAACATTTCCAGAAGGAATAATGGTTTATCCGTATTACCCCCACCATATACACTTCCTCTTGGCGTTTCTAAGTCCAGAGAGTAGCAGAGCAATCGATGAATCAGAATGGTTTATTGCAATAGGTAATCCTCATAGATTGAAACAATGGTGCTGGTAGTTAGATCACACAACTGAGATTCACAGAGATTTCTTCACTAGGGGGCTTCAGATAATTATCATTACACATTATTTTGACTGGTCCCCAGCTCCGAGTATACCTAGTAGATATACAAGATGTCAAAATTACATTCCGCAGAGTGATGTTGAAATCAGAGATTGACTAGGTTGTGGTTTTTTGACCAGACTTTCGGATGATTATTTCTTGATTGACAAAACTAGAGATACCTACTTCAAGTCTGTCCGTTTCTAGATAATTTGGAGTGTCGCAAATCTCGTTATCCAACGATTTTCGGTAGGTAGTGAAAGGATATCATTCTGAAACTTTTGCTCTCTTGGGAAACAACCGACATTCTATTTAGTCCTTATCCCAGTAACTTATTGGGTTTCTACTGGTAAAGTGAGCATCATCCATGAATCGGTCCCCTGGGTCATAAGGAGTACAGAAATTAATTTTTAGGAACGATTATTTTCAATACCTAATATTGTTCAAGTTTTATTATTTCTAGCTGCTTATCTCAGCTGGCTTCTTTTGGTGGAGCGAACTGTTTCTTGTGTCGGGTCTTTTCATCATCAGTTGCCTGGCCCGGGAGGCCGCCATGGTGGGTAGGGCCCGGGGCTGGTCTAATTTGCACCCGACCACTAGTGTAAAAAAAAAGGAAAAATGTAGTACCTCTACTGCTTATTTCATTTTACCTACCTTCATACGCTATTTGACTGTTGTAATACAATTTTTGTAAAAACAATAAAAAAAATTATTTGGTTGGATTTCAATAATTAATTAGCAAACCTTTGGAATTGACCAGGAAACAGTTGTTTTGTGCCATCAAAATTTTCTGTTTCACGTCTGTGCAATAGAAAATCGCATCTTAAATCAATTCCGTTCGTCACCTATTCGTTAGTTACAACGGACGGTATGTAGGTAACAATTTGGTAAATTAATGCATCTAAGCTTGGCGTTCTTGTCAGTCATCTCCAAGGAGCGAAAAATAGGAGATAAAATTGCCATATCTCATAGAAATTGTGTTTTTTCGATTTTAAATAAGAAGTTTACATTCTTAAAAATCGAATGAGCCTATCTGGAGTTCAGTACGACTAACCGTTCGCTCCCCACAAGGATTGAACAGCAAAAACAAAAACACGATTGTGTAATCACAAATCGATTTCGAGCTCCCTCAGTCCCCACCCTTTCTTCAAGGTTAAATTTTTGTTGTGGATGAAAGAATCTCCCAAAATATTGTTTGGTAGATGCGAGTGGGTATTGGTGGGGGGGTTGTACATATACTTGAAGTCTTTGATGACAACTGGTCACCACACAATGTCACGACAGTCTCACTGCCATGACAGTCGCGGCCAGAATCCAATTTAGCCAGCAAATTTTGGGTGTCAGAAGATCCAAAATCGCCGCATGGTAGGGTCAGACGGGCAGACAGCCAAACGAACCAATATTGCAACTCCAGTCACTTGTTAGTGTAATTACTGATAAACTAAACTTAAATTTTACTATCTAATCCAGTATTGTAATAAAATGGCTTCAACTCTTCAATTATTAAATTTGTTGAGCTATCAATTTAATTTATGCGACAAGGTCATAAAAAAATAATCATTCAGTAAGTAGGTAGGTACCTACTTGAAACCGACGGTGCAGAAGGTAGCAAAATCACTTGCAACATCCAAACCTGTTAAAACGAGGCGTAAACAGGCGGGCGAGGCGAGTTTGCATAATATTTGCCCCGACTGGTAGGTACTTGCTTCTCGAAAGGTTGACTCAATTGGTTAACACACGATTCTGACAACAGGAGATTTCGTGGAGGCGGAATCCCACTATACATTCCGAAATCCAGCATCTAAAAAGATCATGTCAAGTCGATTGGTAAGATTGGTGAAGGGCCGTCGAGAAATATAAATAAGTTGAACTTTTTAAATTGATCATAATTAGGTACCTAGCGAATAAATTAGGAATGGGTAACACGTGAATAACATACTGGGTACATCAAATAAGTCTCCTAACATTTTTTTACTCCGCTTAAAAACCGGTTTTTTTTATTTTTGAGATTTTTCCGTGTTTTCGGCCTTAAGTTACTAGAATAGCCATTCCTTACGTCCTTAATAAATTCAGTAATTTAGGATATATATAAAATTTGAGGATACCGTTGGAATGAGACTTAAATCACTTTAGTGATATATGACATTTTACTTCACTTTACGTTTACTTACTTTTTTATGAACTTTTACAGTAGATTCAGTCGGCAAGAAATTGGACTGATATGAGGGTTTTCTCGAATTTTCAAAATCACTATTTTTTCAAACGGCTCTCTCTCCGATAAAATAGGTGAATCCACGTGCACGTTGCAGGAAAAACTTTATTAAATTCTTAGTTTTTCATTAGTGTGGTTAGTTTTTATTTTACTGTAGAAATTATGGGAGAAATTCAAGTTAGAATGCAAACAAATGTTGGTTTTTTCGAGGAAATCGAGTCTTGGGGTGTTTACGACTTGACCGTGGCTAGAAGAGTTTGGTATCGTTTTTGACGTGATTTTTCACGCTGAATCGAATGGTGACACTCCAGATTCATTCTCACTGTTGAAAAATTGATTTTTCAAGAAAAATAGTGCATTATTGGACATACCAGCACATGCAACCCATTTTTGCTGATTGATTAGCAAAATATGAGTTAGATGTTCTGCACAGTTGACAAGCTTGTGACCATCTCGGGAGGTGGCAAGGAAGTTGGAATTAATTCCATCTTCTTTGGGAGGTGGTTGGGAGGAGAAGATTTTTCGAGATAGGTGTGTAGTTTGGTAACTGAAATCAAGTGTTGTTAATTTTAGCATTTGAACCACAAACACTATCGCGTTTCATTCCTTTCGTTTTCAACCGATACATCGAGTACCAACTCGATAATTTTTTACAACATATGTTATAACAGTCGTTTTGACTTCCAACATTAGTTTTCAACCATTGTGATAACCACAAAGGTTTTCCTTTTTTCTTAAATCTTTCTTTCGTAAAAACTTGTTTGTTTTTGTAGGTATATACCTAATAGTTAAATTTTATTATCAAATCCTATACTTAGTAATGTAGGAACAACGTCAGTGTATTAAGATAAGATAGGGACGGATGGTGCGTAATGATGATGGATCCTACTCACTTAGGGCATCCAAAATCTAAACCAGCAGCTCTTATTATATCATAATTACTCGCGGTAATTATAATAGTAGGAACGCATTAAATATTGTTTAGAAGGTAGGAATTAATTCAACTAACAATCGAAACATAATGGAAATATTACAGCCGACAACCGATACACCATGATAACTGCGCATGCCGCATGGACGCGTGCGCAGTGAGAAGTAATCGGGCGCACAAAGCAGCCATGATCATTCTAATGGGCTCCGGGAACGGTTGGGGTGCCGATGAGAAGGAAACATCAAACCTTTGCTGGTCGACCTTGCTGTTATCCGGTCGTCGAAACGATTGTTATCCGGTCAGAATTAGAAACGGATTGGCGAGGGTTCGGTGATGAAACCAAAGCGGAACCGGCGATTCAAAATAAGATTGTGGCTGGGGAAAATATTATGTTAGGTAATTAAATAGGTACCATTGGCAGTCCTGCCAATTGGCGGAACAAGTTCCGAATGGTGGGATTTTCTGAGCTCATCGGGATATGAAAAATTTGGAACATTTTCGGGATTTTTCGCGCAGCTCCTTTTTTCCCCCACTTGTGTGAAATAATTATTCCAACAAGCGTGAAATCACACAACCACCACCAGTGAATCACAGTCTCGAGCAAAAAATCGATCTACACGGATCGATGTATCGAAAATTTTCGATCTCAAAAATCGATTTATCGGGGGGGAAAGATCTATTTCCACCAGATCGGCAGATTGATCCGGATTTCTAAGAAACACAGAGCGAAGTTCGTAAAAAGGCATGTATATAGCATTTCCGAATTGAGTTAAACTTTTTCCATTTAGGTTTAGTTCTTTTCCATTTAGGTTTAAACCTTTTCTATTTAGATTTAAACCTTTTCCATTTGGATTTAGACCTTTTCCATTTGGATTTAGACCGTTTTCCATTTAGATTTAAACCTTTTCCGTTTAAATCTAAATGGAAAAGGTTTAAATCTAAATGGAAAAGGTCTAAATCCAAATGGAAAAGGTTTAAATCTAAATTTAAAAGGTCTACCTAAGTGGAAAAGGTTTAAACCTAAATGGAAAAGAACTAAACCTAAATGGAAAAAGTTTAACTCCATTCGGAAATGCTATATGGTAATTGCATGATACTTGTGAGCTTTAAAGAGTTTAAATCAAAGGAAACATTGCTTCAACAGAAGTCGTAGGCATAAAAAAATCACTGATAATACGCCCTGTTACCTGCTGTTAATTTCATAATTCGTGTTTGTAACGCGCGCGCTGAGCACCGCCTTCTCAGGCTGCGCGGTCAAAAACTTGCTTGTGAATCGAGATCGAAATGCAGACGTGGAATATCGATATATCGGAGGGGGAAAATCGATCTCACTCAGATCGAATCGAGATCGCCCATCACTATACCAGTGATAAGCCTTCTCTGATAAATACCACTGAAGACACAAGACAGTTGAAGGTTGAAGCCTACCTTGTTTTCTAGTGTCTCACTTCACTTTTCTTTAATTAATTTTTTTCCATTCTCTATACTTTAATTTCATTGATTTGATAGGAATAGATGGAGAGGTGGTTAGGGGGCAAAGATGAGATGGTCTTTTTTATACTTAGTAGAAATACTTAGTAGAAACAATTAAACGTGGAAAATGGCAATTGCTTAGGAAAATAGGATCGGGAGAAGAAAGGGAGAAAGCTTGGTAAGATTCGAACAAAACGGTACTTTTTGAGTCTTGTGCCTCCGGCAGGACTGAGGTTGTGTTTTGATCGACTCAGAAATCTGTCAGGTAGTGCACTGCGGGAGGGACTTGTAGACGGTTCTCATGTTTCTAGGATACTTCGAGATAGTCTCCTCGAAAATTGGAACACGGATTCGGCGGAATCCTTAGGGCAGGATATATAGACGGTCCTCGAGTTTCAAGGAGACCTTGAGATGGTCTCGAAATTTGGAACACCGATTCGGTAGAATCGTTAGTGCGGGATTTATAGACGGTCCTCGAGTTTCAAAACGACCTTGAGATGGTCCCCTCGAAATTTGGAACACGGATTTTTGCGGAAGCGAGGTTTATTGACGGTCCTCGAGTTTTGAGGAGACCTTGTGATGATCTCGAAATTCGGAACACGGATTCGGCGGAAGTGGGATTTATAGATGGTCCACGAGTTTCATGGAGACCTTAAGATGATCTCCTCGAAATTTGGAACACGGATTCGGCGGAATTTATTGGCGGTCCTCGAGTTTCAAGGAGCCCTTGAGATGGTCTCCTCGAAATTTGGAATACGGATTCATAGAGAATCCTCGAAGATCATCTCGAAGTCTCCTTGAAACTCGAGGACCGCCCATATATCCCGCCCTGCGTTTCCGGAATTTCAAAAATTGCAGTGAGGGGGGGTGCGATGCTCAAAAACGTGCATTTTCGATCGAACTTTAGGTCTGTTCCAACTATCAGTTCAATTCGATTTACTAGCTGCGCAGAACCTCTTGCGCACACTCTTGTGGAAAATATTCAACTCAAATACTCAAATTCAAGGTGTATTTTCCGTCTGTTCCAACTGATTTGTGGTCAACTTCAGAAACTGATAAGAACTACTAGAATCCTGTTCCAACTGCCAGGGCAAATTGCACTTGAATATTCTGACCCCTGCGGAGTTGAACATAGGGAAACCTTCTCCTACCTACCTCAGTTTTGATCCAACTAAAATGTTCAGTTCGAATTGAGATCAAGCAAAAAGTCGAACTCAACTTTGGTCTTGAGGACATACGAACTGTAGGTACATAAATATATACTCTCAAACTCCACTGTGAGGTAGGTAGGTACCGTAAGTAACCCATCTCAGATGGTATGGGCCTTCTGCGTAGATCACTGTTCTTAGGTTGTCAAAAAATATGTTTGATTGTTGACTTTGAGCTCTTTTTTTCTAATCATTTTTTTCATCTGATCTGTGAACTCAATTTTCAAGCATTCAAGAATCGGCTCCTGAAATTTCGTGCATTTAATCTGGTACGCCCTTTTATATCCGTTATGAGTAGTTTGGTACAGTAAGTACCTTCAAAAAGGTACACCCTCTCTTGTCCCACGCACTCCAAACCACCTGTTGCTCCATTAACAGTCGAAACCACGATGACCAGTCAAACTTCTATTTGAAAAAAGGTCTTTCTATCCTTGAAATAATAACCGTGGAAGGTATTTCGTCACTGCGCTTCTAACCAATAACTCAAGGGCTCATTCCCAAAACAGCCAGATAGGTTACGTAACGTATCATGATAAATTGTTGAAATTGTAAACACCAATAGATTTAAGGCGCCAGTGGTCACGATGATCACAATTAATCTTCAGAGAAAACTCGTAATTATAGAGAAGATGATCATAATGTAGTTGTCATGGAAGGTTCTTTTAAGCTCATCATGAACAAATTGTTTATACTTTCGATAGGTACACCTCTTCTCTGATCATGTGAGGTCATGGACACAGGATGGTAGGTAGGTAGGTACTACTCGTGGTATCATCACAGTCGAAATTTGAAAACGTTCCCTGATAAATTAATTACCTATTTATTTGATCCTAGTTACCTGGCAACAACTTTTTAATTTTTTTCACTCACATTTCCTAATGTTAAAGGTGAGAAGGAATGTATTCCATTCGCTCGGGAATACCAATCCTTCAAACCATTCTTTAGGATGGTTCTGAATCGAAGAGATGTATAACTACACAGTGTAGTGTAAATGTGACAGTTTGGGGTAGATGGGCGTGGCCTTCTTCCATTCCTACCATTCTGAGGCCCCAAACACGTGGTATATTCGTGATCAGCGTGAAATTTCCTGTAAGACCTCAAATGCTTATGGTACGGTTGGAGGCTACCCTATAAAACCCGAGGTGATCTTTGACCCCTTAGATTTCAGTTAAACCTTTTAAAATCAATGTTCAAAAATAAAACAACATAACTATGCGATGGTGAAACTGACGTTATTTGGTCTGCCCTAAGTTCCAATTAGCAGTGATTTATTTAGGGTTTTCTGGGTTATTTATTTACTGAGCTGAACTAATAGGCAGAACAACCACGCGATATCCACACTTTTCCGGACTTGTGACACGGCTCCTTCTTGAATAACATCATTTAACCTATAGTCAAGAAGGCCAAGGGTCACAACTCTCCTCAGTGGTGACTGACGTGGCTGTTCCTCCTACCACCCCAGCTCTTCAGTAGCACAAAACCACATCATCCCTGCCTCACCCACAACCACACGGTTATACGGCAGTAATCATCACTATGGGATGGTGGAACTGACGTTATTTGGTCTGCAGCGCAACGTTGTAACCCTTGGCCTTCTTGACTATAGATTAAATTATGTTAATCAAGAAGGAGCCGTGTCACAAGTCCGGAAGAGTGTGGATATTGGGTGATTGTTCTGCCTATCAGTTCAGCTCAGTTAATAAATAACCCACAAAACCCCAAGTTAAACAGCATTATGTAATAATGTGCAGTGATTGTTATCATTATGATTAGGTTTTTTTTTACTGATCTCTTCTGTACTGACGATGCTTTTTTTTGTCCACAGAGAACAGTGCGGCAAGCGAATTCAAATGAAGTCACCAGCGCCAACCCACTGAGTCGAGAGAAACGAACGATAGGAATCCTCAGGGATTTATTCCCCAACTTCTCGAGGGTAATTTTCATATAAAGTAGCTCTTCAACTAATTGTTACGAATCAGATTAAATGCAGAAAACACTACCTACAGTTAGTCAGTAGATACTGAGTTGTAGTATTATTTGCATAGATCCAACCCTTAGTGTCTAGAGTAGGTATTCAAATTTTACCATCATTCCTTTTCGATTAGCAATAGGTATTGCCTAAAATAATTGGTTGAATAAAGAAATTAATACCTACCTACAGGTAACTCTTAGCCAAGGACCGGGGTTCTGTCCATTGATCCAATATTTCAAAAATAATCGAGGCGAGTGGCCAGATTCTTAAAATCGTAATGTTCGTAGGTACACAAAAAGCTCAACATCAATTCAAGATAGGTGAAACAACGTCGATTCTAGTACTAGTGTAATACCTTAACTTAGTAGATGCTTATTACGATTTCTATCACGAACCCCTAATCTCTAATGTATGGAAAGGCAAATTTTTAAGAAAATATTCAAATAATTATTTAATTTATTTTTTGGGTGGCCATTTATTCCGCTCCGCCCTTTCGGTAATACTATTAGGTACATCTGAAAATTGCATAGGAATCGTGACTGTAACATCAATACTCGATGTGGATAATACCTTTCCCTCAACTTATCAAGAGTTCCTAAAACCTGTGAGCTCGAAAAAATTTGGTACTTACCTCATTGATCTAGTTAATGAAAAATGTTGTGGCTGATGATGAATCTACATTGGTAGATCCAAAATTAAGCTGAATCAAGAGCTTTTTTTTACAAACACTTACACTCGACGTAGGTGATGTTTTATAAAATCATTTATCCGTCATACAACATGACAGATTATATTTTTGGTTGTCCTTCACCTACAAAATCCTTTTCGAGCAAAATGTAATTTAGTCCTGTGTTGAATAACACAATCCAGATTAACCTGTTAAATGTTAACTTGAAATTATTATATGTGAATTGGAATGATCCATTTTTACAGTAATGGTATGTGTTTTCTTATTGACATCTAATTTAGTATTATCACTCGTGTATTTATTGAAATGTTCCAACTTTATGAATTGAGATGATAAATCCAAAGAAAAACGAGGGGAATGGATGAGGTAAGTTGGATCCGTGTTTAGATGATCGACAATAAGATTCAGCAGCTGACGAGGATCATCTTCCGGATAGTTGGAAGATTGGTGCTGAACGGCGGAGGAGGGGGCGGTGGAGGAGGCGGCAATTCAGACGACGACGAGCGACGGATCTCCATCACGCTCCCGACGTACCCCCCGGATGAGCTTGAGGACGAAGATGAGGACGAGGAGTCGACGGACTCGTCGTCGGATGCTACGTCGGACTCGGAGTCGACGGCGAGCACGACCACGACGACTACGGCCAGTCCTAGCGGGGTAAAGACCCTACAATCACTCTGTCCTAGTCAAACCCCCATTCCACGACTGGACGACTCTGCACCCATTCTGTCCAAGTCAATTATTCATCCTACAATCTACAATCCCTCTCTCCTAGTCAACTCTCCATCCAAAGACTGAATTAGCCTACAATCACTCTGCCCTCATCATTTCCTCATCCCGAAACTGTACGAGCCAATTATCTCTGTCCTAGTCACCTTTGCACTCTAGGACTTGACGAGCCTACGAGTACAATCACTCTGTCCGAGTCACCTCTCCATTCCAGAACTGGACGAGCCTACAATCACTCTGTCCTAGTCACCTCTCCATTATTCAAGGACTGGATGAGCCTATTATCATTCTGTATAGTCCATAATCCATCGCAAGCCTGGATGAGCCTACAATCTCTCTGCACTTGTCACTTCTCCATCCCAAGGTTGGATGAGCCTTCAATCGCTCTGCCCTAATCATTCTCCCATCCCAAGACTGGTCGAGCCTACTATCTCTGTCCTAGTCATCTCTCCATTCCAAGACTGGATGTATACCCAATTCAATTTGCTTCTCCACTCCAGGACTGGATGAGCCTACAATCACTCTGTCCAAATCACCTCTCCATTATTCAAGGACTGGATGAGCCTAATATCATTCTGTATAGTCCATAATCCATCCTAAGCCTGGATGAGCCTACAATCTCTCTGCACTTGTCACTTCTCCATACCAAGGTTGGATGAGCCTTCAATTGCTCTGCCCTAATCATTTTCCCATCGCAAGACTGGTCGAGCCTACTATCTCTGTCCTAGTCATCTCTCTATTCCAAGACTGGATGTGCCTACAATCATTCTGCCCAAGTCACCCATCTATCCCAAGACCGGATGGGTATCACTCTGTCCTAGTCACCTCTCCATTCTGAGAATGAACGAGCCAAAAATCATTCACTCGCAGTCACTTCTCCACTCCAGGACTGGATGAGCCTACAAGCTTTCTGTCCTAGTCACCTCTCCATTCCAGGACTGGATGGGTCTACAATAATTTTGTATAGACAATTCTCCATCCCAAGGTTGGATGAGCCTACAATCACTCTGTCCTAGTCACCTCTCCAGTACAAGTCTGAATGGACCCATTGTGATTCTCTATTAGTCACCTCCTCATGCCAAGGCTGGATGAGCCTATATATCCTTTTCATCCTAGTCACCTCTCTAAGCTGAAACTGGACAAGCCTATTTTCTTTCTATCCTAGTCACCTCTCCAAGCTAAAACTGGACGAGCCTACTGGCACTGTTCCAGTCATCTCCTCATCCCAAGACTGGACGAGCCTCCGTCCTAGTCACCTCTCCACCCCAAAAGCAGAAGAACCTACAGTCACTATATCCTAGTCACACATGACTGGACGTACCTACAATCAATTTATCCTAGTCTTCTTGACTCCTTCCAAAGAATTTATGAACCTACCTACCTCATTATAATCCCTATCTCCTCAACATCTCGAAACTGGACGAGCCTACAGTCACTCTGTCCTGGCCCTCTTTATGAACTGATCTAGGAATTTCCTTCCAAGTTGTCCTGCTCACATTTTAATTCCAAGACTGGACAATTTTGACCTACAATCTACCTAATCCTAATCCCCACTAACTGGTCGTCTATGCATGGGGGTCTTGTAAAGTTAGCTGTTATGTACTTCACTTCGGTAAATTGAACGTGAATCAACAAAATATCTCATAAGTGATGACTTTATGAGACAAAGCTTTCATTCATCATCATCATCATCCATCCATTGTTATCATCCTATTTCTTTGATTATCGAAATATTAGGTAATAGTGACGTGTAGCTCTCCAACAAAGTGGTACCTACCAATTTGGGAAGTTTGAACAGTCTACGCTACTTCCTGTATTGTATCTAGTATAGTAATTACACAGTGATTGAATTTTATAGACACGCCGCTCTCCCGAAACATATCCTGAAAAAAGGAAAATACTTCAACATGAGACGAGTTTATTATAACATTACAGTTGGTTGCTCAGATTTTTCGAAATTCTCTAGTAAAGCTTACATTTCTTCTGAATTATTGGCTCACTTATTTTGTAACATCTTAGGAAAAAGATACAGTTGAAAGCATTGATTAAATAATCAAAATAATCAATCATCATAATAAGTTATGCTAGAACTAAAAACATACAACTACACCCAAAAATTACCCCCAATAGCCCCCAATTATCAATTAATCATGAAAACATCTTAAACTGAGGAGCTGAACTAAAAAAAAAAAAAAAAAATCTTCAGTCTGTGCAACTGTAATACATAATTGTGATTCACGTTGAAATATTTTCTTTAAAATCTTGTGGGTACCTTTTTTTTCTCTTCTGTAGCTACACCTACCTATTCACCCTAATCCAATTAACAAAAAACATGCACCTAACTGTACTTTCTGTATTCATAATTCCTCAATGAAATTAGAACATCTTCAATACAACATGGATCATGTACCTAATTGAATCATTAACCTACCAATATTCGAGATAATTCTCACTTCATCTTGAAAGATGTATTTTCATAATTCCATAGCCTACTTATTTCTTGCATGTAGAAAGAACAACTGGATTTTTCTCTGTCTTTTCTTCTTATTTTACGTTTAAGCATGTATTTATCAATTATTATCTACCTACATCATTCACCTCATCATTTCATCGTAATATTCTACTGTTAACTCATCGATGTCATTGTAATATTCATTGCACGTAGCTTGTAAGTTGATGGAAAACCATGTGAAATGGCTTGTGCTACCGCTCCCCTTTCGCGCGCTTACAACTTCATTGTTTCTCACTCGAGTACCTACGTAATATTTTTCCAGGTTATTCATAGGCTGGACTGTTCAGTAAAATCGAATCGCCGTCGTTCCTTCAAACTATTCAGTTATGTTCAGTTCAAATTACAGCTATTTCAGTGTATGAAGAATTAGGATAAACATGAGAAGGGATCTAAATGGTACTGGAAAAGTAAAATGAAGTCCAATTTACACCAAAAAAATAATTTTAAAAACTCAGAAATTCACCAACTATAGGTAGTAGGTACTTCCTACCAAACCTATTTTCTTTTTCCTGTTTTTTTTTCTCGCAAATCTATTCATTTGTACAACTCCAAATTGATCGTTGGAAGTTGGTTGGTTACTCGGTAACCAATATAGTGAAAAATTAATCATGTATTGCTGTTTCTATCCATGCGTTCGAAATAAAAATCAAAGTTGGACTTAGGAGCTTAGAAGAAAGAAGTATGACAAAATGAAATTCTTTTTCTTCCTCATAAATCCACACAAACTTTCATCCATAACGTGAAGATCTCGATCAGAACTATTCTGAGGAGGTTTTCTGCTGATTGCAATACTTTCTTTCACCTTTCAGGTGAGCTGAGGAAATTGAAAATTGAAACAGACTGAATGGAACTCAATGTACATTCCCCTACCTACTATAGCCAATATTTCCTTACTTGAAACGTACCTACCTGACTCGATTATATTACTTACTACTTGGTGCTACATATTAGTAGTACTAGCAGTCTTTTCGACTAGGTCTTTATTCATGGAATGTTGACTAATGTACAATGGAAACAGTTCTAGACTTACACTTGTTTTCTCTTGATATCACGTCGGGATCACCGATGAGTGCAGGTGTAGGTCAACCAAGACTCAGGATATGAAGTAGATGGAATGATTAATTAGGCCAACGGGCCAACTTTTATATCCCCAAATACACACCCAGTAGGGTGGAAGTATTCTCCCCTACCGGGCCACCTGGTGGGTAGAGGGGTAGACACGTGTAGCTCTCACGTGTCTCTTCCCAGCTCCCCACAGGTATGTGTACCTGTATGAGACGAAACGATTGTAAACAACCTACATACCTGATTGTAAACTTAACGATTCTTATTACTTTACGTCTACTACTTACATACCAGTTCATTCATGTGAATTTTAACTAACCTACTATACATATATGGAAACAAGCCTAGACAACATAATGTGTCTGACACCGAATGGAGTTGTTTGTTACCTATCTACTACTTATTACTGTATGAACACAAATTGTTAACTACTTTTACCTGTCTCTTTAATTTGACTATTGATTCTTCATTAGGACTGGAAATTATGTAAACTTTTTCTCTACTTTTGGACTAAGAACTTTTTTGTAAACATTTTCATGATATCCCTGCCCTAAGAATACGACTGAATGTACAATCACGTAACAAACGTTTTTGACAAACTTATGTTGGACAAGTTTCTGGTTGATTTTACTCTTATTTTACATACCTTTTTTTTATTCGACTAACCAACCATCGAAACTTACATTTTACTCAGACGATGTGTAAAAAAACATGAATGTGGGACCGTTGAAATTATTCTTGTTATTTTTCATAGACTGTTCTGAATGGTTCTACCAACGAACTCATGGTGTCCTATCTAGTGTCCCCATCTAGTGTCCTAACCTCCAACTAACTAATCCAATGAACGAAGAATACCATATTGACCGACCCGATACTTGTACATATTATATATCCATACTTTCTTATTTGAACCAAAAATGCTTTCTTATCTACGCTATGCACCGTTCATAACGTGTTATGCCCTTCAAAACACGTAAACAAGGACTCAACTACCATTTTGGAAGGAACAGGTATCTACCAAAAAAATTTTGATCACTTATTCATTTCAAACCAAGGAGTCAATATCTGATTTATATTTGTGCTCAATACCTTCCAATTTTGCCGAAACGTGGAAGATTCCTATGCATGCGCACGAGTTTAACACATAGGTGGTAGGGTTTAATATTGGCATGGGAATGACCGGAGAAATTTGATAAATTTTATTAAATTTATCAAATCATTTCACAATACTGAAGGGGATCGGTTTCGTATGTAACAAAACTCAGTCGACATATTATGTACAGAAAGAAGTTGTAAGCGCGCTTAGAATGCTAGCCCTAGGCTGCTTGTAAGTATTTCTTGCCTGTCGCGTTGTTCGTAGTGGCTGAACAGGGGCATGGGGCTGGCATGGGGGAGCTTGTATTAGTCAACTAAACTTCCTCTGTATTCTACACCCTTTCTGTTATCCCACATTCTGTTTTTTATACTATGATGTACAACTGAATTTTGATACTTGATGCTTTTTGTTATTTCTAGGTGTGTTTCGTCGAGTGCTGCTGAGCTAATTTATTTCCGTCCCGGATTCCTTAACAATAACGTGATCTATTTTTTTAATTTATTCTTTCATGATTGTTAGTTGACGGAATTTTTATGAAATCCAATCATATTTAACCCTGAAAAGTACTCAAGGGCAGAACATAATGTTGACAGATGAGGTACCTAGTTATCATTTGAAACAAAATGTGGTTTCTTAAGCCCATAT
>JAEMON010000013.1:17557243-17572996 GCA_030264115.1 Lygus lineolaris
TATGGGCTTTACAATCTTCATCAAAAGGATGAGTATGACTTCATTATGCTTGTTGGAAATTGAGGCGCCTCCGGTGATGTTTTGACATCACAATGTGATGTTACGAAGTGAACCCTTTACGGCTTTGTGGTCCCTATGTAGACCACATGCTTTTCACCGAAAGCGCAAGACAGATATGCAAGATACTAGGTTTGTGGTTAGATATTTTACCACATCGATATTTTTTAGCTGTTCTATCGATTTGTAGCTTCAGAAAATCACTGTTGTCAGCGCATTCTGTTGCGTATATTATCTAACTAGGGAAGGTGGTGCATGCGGCAAACATTGGAACCATAAAACCTCTACGGGAAAGTTCCGTGCTTCCTTTAGACCTTAAAGGGTTAATAAACCATGGAAGTAGTAAAACCAAATAGCGGTGTATTTATTGTAAAGCTAGAACAATTCTTCAATTTTCGGTCCTTCGAGCCAGCTTGATGTAAGTACCTAAGACACAAAATGTAAGAATGGTTCTAGCTTTATTTTGTCGTCTAAGAAGCAAGATTGTGCTTTTCAACTTTTGTCATTTTACAGGACTAGTAAAAAACTGCTCTTTTGGGTTGTAAACAAAACACAACGAAAAATGAAGTAAAGATTGAACTAAATGGGTTGGAAAACCTACCTCAGAATTTTGTTGGTGCCCCCAGACTCCATGTTGCTTATAGAAACAGCTGAGAAGAACAATGTTGCCGTGACGTTTACAGGTGCCCAATGTTGCCGAAATAATGTTTTGCCGCGATCCGATTGGTCAAACCCTGAAACTAATGCTTCCATTGAATCGAGCGCGAAAATTTGAATCGTGTTACTCACATAAGTACTTAACTCATTTTCGATAAAAATTGAGATGAACAATGTTTCTTCTTAGACGACGATTTAGTTTTTAGCTTTAAAATAAAATACACATTTACACATGATTGAGTTTTACAACTTTCACGAGAATGATTTATTAAACACTTCGTATTATCATGTGGTGTCAAAACATCAACAGAGGAGCCTCAATTTCAAACAATGCTGCTGGCAATGCATGAGATTTAACCTCACACTGGTACACCTGAAATTCTCTACCTAAATAACTTGAGTCAGACTGATTTGTCAATTATTATTATATTTCAAACCACACTATACCTTTATAGGCCAGTCACTAGAGGGGATCCACGCTCCATCACATTCAGTAATTCTGAATTTTTGAAAATATCTTGTTTGATATGGTTAGTAGGAAGTATAATTTATGTACACTGTGGCGTTGTAAAATATTTTATGTGTGTTAAAAAATGGTAGGTAATTACGAATCAAATTTGTGTTTGTTGGAGAAATTTTCAAATTATATATATTTTTCCGTAAATGTTTCCCTCTCCTCGGCATTTGTCATAAATTGTTTTTGAGATATGTATTTCGAAGGTAGGTATTTAAATTCTCTACAACTTTCATTCTTCGGAATTCTTGGATGGTTTGCAATAGTGGCGAGAATGTCACAATTTTGCGATTTTTCCTCTTTTTTAAGGCTTGAATGCTAGAATGCTAATGGTTCTATATAAAAATGAAGAGGATCAATTCCTGTACAAGTTGGTTTCGGAGATGTTTTGAGTTTATAACGCATTCAATCAATCAATCACAAAATTTTATTGCATACAATTATTAACAAAATTATTGTTCCAAGAATTCAACGTCAACTACTAAGTAGGTACCTAAGCTATTCGCTTCTGTTTGGGAATTGATTATGAAATTAACTGGAGATCACTCCCCAATGGTGTTCATAATGAAAAAAATAGTAATAAAAAACAAAAACCTTAATAATACTTACAAAATATATATATATAGGTATTAATAGAAAGAAAAAATTTTAAAAAATAATTACAAATTATAATAGTAATTCATTCTGCTACCTACTAAGTTATAACGCATTGGAAAGAAGTTATAGACTAAAAACTAAATAAAATACCGTTTTTTTAAAGATAGCGGATCAAGTACAGGGAAAGTTTACACCTACTGGCCATCCTAAATAACATACGAAAATCTAGAACTACCAAATCTGATGTGGTGTGGACCCCCTTTTCCTATCAGACTATTAATCGCACCAATATCATTACTCGGTACCTATGCAATATTATTTAGGTACTATCTGAGTTCAAATTCTACATTCCAAGTTTTTATCCAAATATAATTGAAACAGTCAGTCCTTTTAGCACATAAGGTCAATATTGATTTTTGTGGTTTTTTTACAATCAGGCACTCTCATGATGCCCTGTTAGCAATTTTAAAATAATAGTTTGTATGACCCCAATAGCTTCAACAATAGAAGCATTCCCAAGAAGCTTGGTGCAAAGGCTCAGCAGCACTCCATCGAGACAGATATTTGACCTGTATATTGTTATGATTGGATGACAAGGGGGCGCTGGAGTGTCGACGAAAATAATTAGTTTTCACTTAAGTCAACCCTGTCCAGTGAAGTCGGCCATAAATCTCGCCTATAAATCGCAAAAATAATAAAATTTATTATTAATATATCACCCACTGCCAATGTACTACCTACATATTATTTCAAGTACCAGTGATCAAGGCAGGAGAAAGGTTGTCAATAGATAATAAAAAATTTAATAACAACATTATGTATGTACTAGGTACACACCAACTTCTGGAGTTTTCGTATTATTTGTCTAAGGAAATTTCTAGCCAATATTGATGCAGTTGGCGGAGATCTTCCTAATTTATCATTGTCTAGCAATAATTTTTACAATAACAGTAATTTTTCAGAAATAAATAGGTTGGTACAGGTGAAATTGTAAACATTTTGAAATTTAAACTTTAGTCAGTTGCTTTTGTTAAAAAAACCTAATAGCATGTAGAACTAATGCAAAACCTTACACCCAAATCGACAATAGGTACGTAAATTGGCGAACAAAATGTGGAAAACTGAATTATGCCCCTCCAGCGCTGCCTATACCTACATATACCTATATTTTTCCAACGATTCGAAAATCTGTTTTTTTATTTGTTTGTAGGGATACCTGTTCATGATTCAGGTATTCGTTAGTCATTGATGCTCCATATTTGCGAAAAATCTGCTGAAATTGGACTTAGAATCGCGTTTTCTCTTATGATTTTTATGATTTCTTCAACCAGGCAGAAATTGTCAACTGCTGATTTATTTTGAATCGTAAAAATGCAGGGCCATGTTACCGATTCAGTGAACGCCGTAAACATTTTGAGTTTCTGACTGATTTCGCCGCATTTTTTCCATCAGGACGAGAACGACGTAGCCGAATCTAAGAAGAACGAGGTCAGGATCAAACGAGATACGGCGGCAGCGCCTGCAGTGGCGCCTGCAGCTGACGCCGCTGGCGCCAACGCATCTGAAGAGGGCGAGAGCGTGGAAGAAGAGGATCTCGACTCTGAGGCTACTGGAGGTTTGTAGTTTGTACTGTATTAGGTAAGTGTTCAGATACAGTAGTCGACGTATGGGAAAATCTAAGTGGTCTGCATAGGGTGTGTGGTGTACAGGACAGTGTTTCATGTTAACCATTCTTGTCTCAAGTTGCACCGATACCTACATACATTTCATTTTTCAAAAGTATGAATAAGTCCTAATTTCAGAGAACCTACAACTTTCTAACATTTTCTCCATTTTTACCGATTTTGAAGTTATTGAACTGTTAAATTTCATCGTAAAATCGTTATCCACTTCACCAAATACAAGAGAGACCCTAAGGAATGGGATGTCATTATTGTCTTTCTTGCAACTCACTGGCTATGAGCTCGAGAAAATAGCTTCAAAGTGAAGAGGAAAACGATGAAGATAAAAGACCTTGGAGAAGTGAAAGTTAGAAGTAGAACTGACGAAATTAGAGATACCGGATATGCAATGGACCGTGCAATTTGGCAATGGGGAACTTGCATGGTTATTTTTTATTTTGCTATTTGAAAGATCTTTATGAGGGCTTTCCAAAAAGGTGCTATGTGAGGGGTATCCGACGATCGAAAGTTACCGAAAATGGGTCTTGTAATTTGAACCTAACTGACGTCACCGACTCCCCTTTTGCGGAACCTAAATGACGTCATGCGCCCCCTTTCAACCCAGTTTCAGGGCAAACCAGCCGTTGGCGAATTGGCACTCCGAGGTTTTGAAGGGCGCTGAATCACATTTTTTGTAGGATCAAAATGCAAAATTTCTACTTATGCAAGTTCCGCATTTCTTGAATGTGACGAGGCAGTATGAAGAATTGAAGCCTTCCTATGAGAAAAGGCCCAAGTTTCATTTTTTCAATAACTCGTTTTGGTTAATTATTTTCAATACCTAATGAAACTTTGGAGACAAGCAACGTTATTTCGGTAGGTACTTGAA
Organism: Lygus lineolaris; assembly: GCA_030264115.1. Lineage (NCBI taxonomy): Eukaryota > Metazoa > Arthropoda > Insecta > Hemiptera > Miridae > Lygus > Lygus lineolaris. The sequence continues at coordinate 17,561,619 of JAEMON010000013.1, forward strand.
ACATTTTTTTTTACAAACGTAGGTAAACAAAATTGTGTATGTTCGCTATGCACTTTCTCCCTTCTCCCATGAATTCCTGAATTCCAGCCAGCACCTAGACGGTCACCATCAAACTTTTCAAACATTTTCTCAAATTTCAAAAAAAAATACAAAAATCAGGGAATTCGCCATTTTATGACTTTGTTATGAATCGTTCTTAATTTATTCATTGAGTAACCCTTTAACAGATAACGAGGTCGCGGGAGCGAGCGACGCGGAAGGCTCCGAAGCCGAAGAGGAAGAAGAAGAAGAAGAAGAAGAACCGAATCCCGAGGATCCCCGAAACAAGAGATTCCTCAACTTCAACTTGGGAGCGACCGCCAGCGAAAACGGAGGTGGCGGCTCTGCAGGCGGTTCTGGCAACTTCCTATTCGATATCATTCGGGTAAGTTCGCATCTTTACCGCTTACCCTTCGCCATTTTGATCGCCATCACGAATTCTCCTGCTTATCCACGAGAAGTAGTCTCATCCCCTAGATTGATTTAGATTGTCAAGTTTTCTTATAGATTTTCCAAATGGAACAAGGAAAACATGAAGATCAGTGAAAATATTACTCCTCCTTTCCAATGTTTAAATCACCTTCAAAATCCACTGCATAATGTTGGCTGTGAGAATCAATCTATGTTCATACCAATAATTGTGATCCTCCTACGGTGAAATGTATGTTTGTACATAACCATGTAAAATCTTCGTAGGTGCGAATGATGTTCCAGTGGTTAATCTTCTGTATCCCCACCTTTGCTAATGCTCAATAGTATAAACTTAGGTGTAGGTACCTAGGTACCTACATAATTATGTTATGTCAATTTAACTATGCACCAACGTTGAATGTAGTCTGGTAATGATAGTATTGGGAATACAAACTAATGCTTCTCACCTCGATTTTCATCGATTCGGTATTCATTAATATCGTGCCTCAACCATAAAAAAACATAGATAGTTCAAATTTTCTGATAACATGCATAGTATTTATATTCCCCCTTCATTGATTTACTCATTTATTACAGATCGTTATCAAAATACAGTAGATAATGAGGAACTGATCTTCATGCGTTGCCCTTATAACCTTGCCTGTTCTTGAATAGACTAAAATCTAATGTATTAACATTGTCGCTAGTCATTTATCTAGGGTCATCCGGCAATTTAACAGCATGCAGAAAGACATCCTACGGCCTAGTCATCATAGTAATTATAAAAGGACCAACAAGTTTCTAGCACTTATTTTTTCCGATTCTCTTTAATTTTTAGGAATTTTCTATGATATCAGAACGTCAATATTTTGTACTCCTCAATATTTTAATTGATTTTTTCTCATTTTTTTTATTTTTGTATTCAGTTCATTTTTTCAGAATCCAACCACCAGACGACCAAGACACATTTTGACCAAATTTTTTTTGAAAAAATGACGGACTCAATTGTAGAAATACCTAAGTATACCCCACTATGACGATTTGAGTTTTTTATTTGAATAAAAAACCGTACTCGGACAGGTGAGTAATTTGTGTGAGATAGGCTTGGATTTTGTTTCGACTAACTCACTGTTTCTTCCTTTTATTTATTCGCATGACCTTCTTACTTAATTTTATAAATAATTTTTTCATCGACTTATTATAAATATACCTTCCCTAATTTAATACAGATTTTTCAAACGCTTGACACCTTTTTCCAAAAACGCACTGCCCCTTTTCATTCACATACTAACACGTTTTCTGTTACCCCCACTATTTTCCATATCACTTCCCAGAGTTCCCAATACCAATAATAAATACGATTCGTTCCGAAATATTTCAGCAATTCTAATCATTCGATGAGGAATGTACGTAGGCTTAACTTAGACATTTTCATCTTGACTAAATTGTTGAATGGATGAAACTGTCAATTTTGCTTGCAAAGCAACCAAACCAGTGATTATTCGTATACGCTTCATGGATTTCAAGAGAAAATGAGAGAAAACAACCATGAAGTGTTTTCCAGAATTACAGATGCTTTAACGTTAATAAATTATAGTCATGAAAACACATAGGTAGTCTAAAGCAGTGGCACATTAATAACGCCCTCGTTTCAGGTTTTTTTTACGTAAGTTTTTTTTCCTCTTCTTGAGAGACTGAGTTTCGGGTGCTTATCGTTTCCCTGTTGAGGATCGGTCAAGGGAAATGGTGTCTAGTTTGACACGCACAAAAAACTCGGCCTTGACCTGATTCCAAAGCTTTTTATAATCCGAAAGGAACACGTTCATCTGGTTTTTAAGGAGGAACAGGCAGGTGTAGCAGATCATGATTTGGATTTTGCAATATTTTTTTGAGGAAGTAGGGGGGGGGGGGGGGGGGGGGGGGGGGGGGGGGGCTCACAGAGAATTCCATTAGCTCATGATCTTAAGATTCGAGATTTGTATATTTATGGACGGTAGGTACCTATTTTGATGATTTTTTTAGAATATAAACCAAAATTATCGACAATCATTCCCGATCTAAATCTGTACGATTTGGAATGAACGTAAAATTCAGTACCTACCTTGGAATTTTGCGCAAGCTCGAGGCTCGTCACCTAATAATGCATCTTTTCCAAGATATGAAGAAGAATTTTCCAGATATTATTAAAAAAAAACTAATTTGAACTAAACTTCTTGGAAACAACATTTTGTATCCAACATTTGAATTTAAACAAATTGCTACAAAGCAACAACAGCGATTGCTTTGGGGGGCTATAATCATTGCCCCTAGAGATAGGGCTCCTCCGTCATTTGTAGGTTATTGGAATTTTCTTATGCATTTATGCACTTTAAATTATGTACAGCACGTTCGAAACTTCGAAAAAATCGCTTATTGGTTAGTTATGGTTTTAGTGCAATATTTAATGTTCCAATCCTTGAAAATGTAGGTAATATCTCTTTGATGGATTGGGTGTTTATTGGTGTATTATTCTCTCGATTTTGAGAGACAAGGATAGTTGGAAGGACGTGCGATTTACTGAGAGCATCTTCTCGTTTTAATAATATATTAATCTTAATATATATTTATCGCGATATAAAAATTGTTAGGAACTGGTTATGGATAATGTATAAATGAAATAGAACAATCCGGAATCATCAAAGTTTTGTTTTCCTTGATAGGAATAATGAAAAATAATCTTCCAATCTGTGCGTGTCCGTGGCCCCGTCTTCGTTCATTATTATTAAAAATTGGAGTTTGGGAATATTATAGGATTTTATTTATTGTTAATATTGCGTTCAGTAAAATCAATATCTACAGAATTTTTAAGTAGACTCTTGGCTAATTTTGAGAGGGGTAGGGAAAAATCTGGTTATTTGATTATTAAATGATCGTTAGTTTCCATACCTACCTTATGCATTTAAATTGCTGCACATCTTCGTAATTTCTAATATTTTTTAAAATTTAAATCTTGGAGAGGGGGCGGGCAACTTGTTTATCGAACCATCACGATACGTACTTGACCAAATTGTAATGAAACTCACCAGGAGTATTTCAGAATATTAGAAGAAATATTAAGAGAGAATTCATCAACTGGATGAACTCGGACAGTGAAATTTCAAACAATTGTAAGATGATAAGTTACTCCACTATGAAATTCATTTTGCTCTCTATTATCAATAGGTACCTACTTACCAATATCCTGTGCATCGCACGGGTAATCCAGCTATTTATAGTTTATTTCTGTCTCTTGTCTGGATATAAAAAGATGGTTCTTGAAAATAATCTGCAGTGTTCGTAGAGATCTGCGGACAGGGCTGCCAGGATGGCCGGTACTGTCTACCGGGTACTCGCGGGAACGGATGATGCCGGCCTCCCTACGTACGACGCCACGGAAAATGCCGCAAGATCGGTACGGAACAATATCAAAATGAAAAAAAAAAAAAAAAACTTATTTTGGAAACATTTCTTTCAATTAGGTATAGGAAGCTACCATTTTTATGCCAGGACGTGACAACTTATAATTTTTACTGAAAAATGTCTTCCCCGTTAAAATGGCAAACTTTTTGGGATGTGTGTGAAAGTGGGGGAACTCGGTAGTCTTGGGTAACTATTTTCCATGCCAAAAACAATTGTTTGTCACACACGATGTGAATAAATTAGGAAAGGTAGACAGTAAGCAATCAAAATGCGTAAGGGGGTGGAGATGCCCAGTAATACCACAAGCCACAAGTTGCCAAAGTTTGCCTTTTTTTCGGGACAGACGAAGATTGATATTAGTACCTGATCAACATCTCAGGCTGTGCTTAAGTATCACTAAAGCATACTCAGTAATTCGTTGTATCCGAACCATCAGTAAGGAATTCCAACAATTGGATTTATGACAGTCCTCGAGTTTCAAGGAGACCTTGAGATGGTCTCCTCGAAATTTGGAATACGGATTCGGCTCAAAGAATCCTTGAAGACCATCACAAGGTCTCCTTGAAACTCGAGGACGTCTATAAATCCCGCCCTTAGTCTCCATATTTACAGCTTCTTATAGTAAATTCACGTTTTAAGCAAACCTTTGTTATATCCGACCTGTTAGTATCAAGTAGGTTCTTGATCACCACCATAATTTATCCTTAAGGGTCCAAGGAACGGATGAATTTTTTTTTTTTTTTTTCTAATTTTTCTAAGCCAATTTTTGGCCGATTTTGATGCGGTTTGTGGCATTCTTCTGCCATTCTTCTTCTTGTTATTAAATTCTCTAGGGGAATCAGCTATGTATAATTTTCATTTTGTAATTTAATTTTTTGAGTCCTTTTTACGTAGTTTTTAAAATTCAAATTGGCATAACGGCACCTCATCCCCCTAACGAATGATGAAATAGGAAGAATCCCGCCAACCGCATCAAAATCCGTTTCAACGGAAATTTTCAAATTGGCTGAGAAAAATGGGAAAACTATGCTAAAATGGTTTTGGGTGGGAGGGGGTAGGGGGGAGTTTATCCGTTTTTTAACTTAATGGTCTCAAGTAGTCCAATGTTATAGTAAGAGTTCCTATTATACTCTTCGATAGCCGAGATTTAGGCATTTTTTAGGAAATTTCGGGCTCCGTCTTTTCTCCCCTTTAACAGTTTTGAAATAGGTTGGATATAACGGTGGTTTGGATACAACGGTTCGGATATAACGGTGACTGTTTCGTTCATCTCTGGTTCTAAAACTCATCACGTTACCTGTATTCGCCTTCAACACAACAACATACCACTCTACACTAAGTAACACACATTGTTTCCTACTTATTTGAGATTGAATTTACTTGGTGCTTTAGCCTGTCTAAAACAATGAATGAATAACAGGAGACCGTGGTTATTTGATGGAATTTGTCAACATAGAGCAGGGCTGGTGGTTACGTTCTGATTTGAGCACGGACTTGAATACGTTTTTTGTATTCTTGTGAAAGGAATTGGTACAGGATACTTCCTTACCTCGAGCAACCCATTACGGAGTAGAAACACGACAAAAAAACCACCTTGTCAGTTAATGGTTTGATTTGTAAAGGTTTTAAGTAAGAGTATCGATTTCGAAACACAATTCAGGAAAGTTTCGAGGAGTTGGTAAAAGCGGAGGGATAGTAGGGTTTACTCTTCACTTTCTTGGTTTCACGAGGTGTGGGGTTGGAATCCTGTAGGCACCAAATTCATTTTGAACATCGTGAAAAAACGTCAACGTATAATGAGACAAAAATTCTTGATCGGATTTATGCCAGTCGCACCCATTCGGCAGAAGTTTTCCTATTCGTGTCAACCAAATTCAAAATTTTCACTCGCACTTTAAATTTTTGGCATTTTTTACAAAAACTTTCCTTTCACACACATAACTTCCACAATTTGATTCCGATTTTGATGAAATTTTCTGGGATCGTACGGGTTAGGCCCTAGATGGTCCCGTATGAAGATCATAGCAATCGGACCAATATAGTAGCGTCTATACGCAATTGTTAGCGCGAAAAATCAACATAATGGGAAAATAATTCTCGATCGTTTGTCAGTTTAGATAAATGTTCTAGTATGAGAAAGGTGATGTGCTACACCCACTTGGCAGACTTCTTTTTTTTTTTTTTTTTAATAAATATCTATCTTTTTTGTTGGGGATTTGAAAAATTATTTCCACTGTGATAATATCGTAAATATCTCGATTAAAACAGCCCAGTTGATCCGCGATCTGATTCACGTCCTCAGGAAGACCACGTTTCTAAAGTAGGTAAGGTGGAATGAAAAAGAGATGAAAACGAAACTGGGTGCACAACGTTACGCAAGGGTGAAGTTGTTATAGAGATTTCTTTGGTTCGGGATAGACTTCGCTATTGTCGCATTCGGGATCGAATCGGAACGAAAAGAAAGATACGATGTGTGGGGTTCATTACTGCTCCGGGGCCCATAACCTTTTTTGGTTGTTATGTGTGTCACCGTGTCTAACACTCTCGTGAACTCGTTACTGCATCTCTGTGAATATGTGATTAACGGAGTTGGTGGGAGCGATGCAGCAATGGCTTCTGTCGTCCAGTAGTGAGTGGGCGACTATGTGCCTACCTAACCAAGTAGGTAGCACCAGGGGGTACCTTTGCAGGTTGCTTTTCAAAGTATGACATTTTCACACAACCATAAACACACAAAAAACCATGAAATCCAAAAAAAAAAAAAAAACATTGTTTCACTTAAACAGTGCCTTCTATTCAAAAGCACTTCAAATACACTGTTGCTTACACTTACTCAAAGCATTTTTTTGCATTTTGAAAAAAGGAAAAGTCCATGTTATATATTGTGAACTGATGGAAACTATTTGGAGAGTGTGCATGGCCATTTCTCATTACCAACAACTTATCAGTCCAGGACGTAACTGTGTTTTTGAGCAAACATATTTTGCGGATGCTGACTAGACCCTTGGTAGGTACCTACCTATCTATCCCAACCAGAGTTACGTTTCCGAGCAAAAATAAGCTTAAGTTGCCAAGGCCAAATCGGATACTGTCTGCTCACGATGAGTGTGCCAAGCTAACCCGTCCCCACTTTACCACCCTGGGTCACCGAACTCCGCTCCTAAGACCATTATATCCCCCAAAAATGATTCATCAATGTTTCCAGTACATATATACTAGTGTTTTTGAGAACTGGTGTTTTCCTTCATCCCTTGCACAGGTAGACAAGAGAGGGGGGGGTCTCTACCTACTGCTCGCACACTCAGCACACTCATCGTAAATGGACAGTACAGTGTGACTCCATTGCCCACCAAGTTACATAAGCTGACTTTGAACTGAATAGAGAGTTCCTAGGAGTGCTCTTCAAGATACGAAGTTTTGCGTTTTGGACTGTCGTATCGTATCACATGCTATCACAGCAGCATCTGCGCATGCGTGACCTGTTCGAAAATTTCGTACCGAGATCTATACGACCTCCTTTCTCTTAAGGAAACTTCGTAAAGATACGACAGTTCGGATACTACGGAAAGTCCATATCAGTGACGTCGTAACGCAAGATTAACTTCCACAGCACTAACGAGGCACATTTCTTTCAGGCTGGTGCTCCTCATACACTTGAAAAATAATTTTGAGGTCTTTGGCAGTCAATAAACCGAGATTGAATTAATTCCAGTATTCGTGATTGATGAAAACTGTCACTTTAGGATACGACGCAAATTTCACCATACCTACGGAAAAATGTTGGGATACAAAATTTGACAAGGTTAAGCTTCCGATTTGCTCGTCCGAGCCAATACGATACGGAAATTAGTTACGAATCTTTGTATACCTCGTGGGGACCCTTCGGAGCTCTCTTGACAACGTAGGTAGCGATCAACTTTGAAGTTGCAGTGGCCAACGTTTCTGTTGCTCATCTACCTCTGTGGTTGCAGATTCTCTGATGGCATGGTTACTAACTCACCCATCTATGATGTCTGGTATCCCGTATATGTGATACGTATCCACATAAGCTCGCTCCAAGTTACGTCCTGGATAAAAAGGAAACGGAGTTAAAGAGAAAACGTTGTCTATTTCCACGAAAAAATAATAAGTCACAAAGTTAAATCGATTTCGACGGTTAGGCCATCATCAGTAACAAACGAACTCTTCGTTCTTCGTTCTTGTTTATTACTGATGATGGACTAACCCCTTCAAAATCGCTTTAACTTTATAACTCTTTTTTTTTTTTTTTTTCGTGGAAATAGACAACGTTTTATCTTTAACTCCGGTTTCTTTCTATTGAAATGGGTTTCATACGAGGTAGAGTTAGTCGGTTGCATGAACAAGAAATGGGTTTCCACAACTTTGTCGCGAGTGATTTAGTTCGTACGTCCTGGACTTTTGTTGTATTGAGAAATGTATGATCAAAACCTGTCAGTTCTCACCAACCAGTTTCAATCCGTTCGTTTCTACACTTTTTATATTATCTACACACATTCACAGTATCTACCTAATATTTAATTAAATAATTTCACCTAATTATACGTTTACTATAAGCTCATTCATTTTCAAAAGTTCGAATTTACTGTCTTCCTGTTTTCTCCTTGGAATCCCCCTTCCCCATCCATGTTGCTACGTCAAAGCTTAAATCCGGAAAAGCCACAAAATTCAAAACCACGAATTCCTAAAAATCGCATGAAATTACTAATTCAAAGAAAGCTTCGCTCGCACAACTGATTTTGTACATATTCATAGAGCTGTCCCGCTTCACATTATACTGTAAACTTATACCCCGGCTTATTTCTGTATTATTTCATCTTATTTATTTTTATTTTATCTGTTATAGTTACATGTAAATAGGTAGTACTTGTTCTGGTGCAGGGCTCTACTGGACGGGTTGACACTTGCACGTCACCTAAAAGTATCTACTCTCCACCTCATAATAATCTGTAATTTATTCCCTGGTTCTACTTACACATTTTTATTTTTCCATCTGAATTACTAATAAAGGGGGAACCAAGGAGAATTTTTCAACTAAAAAAAAAAAAAAAATACATTACAGTACCAACATAGGTCAGTCTGGTATCTATTTTATGCTCTCAAATCAGGTCCGACAGGTCAACAATCTAGTAGTTGCCTATTTAGGTACATAATTTTACATCACACGATCCAACATTTTAGAATGACTAACTCATTACCTACCCGCGTTTCCTACCTTGAAGCCTTTTTAATTATCCTCCTGTTTTTTACCAAAAATCACGTAGGTATTTTATTTACCTACTCAGAACAATTAATTTACAATTTCTTGATAAACACATATTTACTGGAATAGCGCTTAAAACCTTGAAGTGCCTACCTAGTAAAAATGGTATTGAAACCATAAATTAGAAACATCGAGATAATAACAAGATATTATTGGGGTTTTATTTGGATTCATTTTCCAACGTAGAGGACTCAGAAACACAGTATAAACCCTTATATTTTTCGGAAGGGGTCATCCAGTATTCAGAAGATTACGTTTATGGTTTTAAGTTGAAACTTTTAACCATAACTAGTCAAAGTTTTGGACTGCCCATCACCTCATTAGGTGTTCGTCATTCTTTGAAGGTAAATGTCACAAGTTCACATCCGTTGTATTATAACAGTGATATTGCCAGACTTATGATTGTCATAACAGTGCTGGAGGACTAGAAGCGCTTTCACTAGCCACTCCTTGCAAGTTGCATGACTTAGTACTGTTGTACCAGCCTCTGCTCCACTTTTGATATCTCCGGCGTGGATAAGATTGTCCGGGTCAGATATTGTTCAATGTTGAAGCCTTTACAGAATGAAAATGTTCCTCAAAAGAATCAGGTGATAATATTATTCCATCCATATCCATTTGGTTTCGTTCGTGTGTTCAATCCAATTGGTCTCGAGGTTTCGAAGAAGGTGTAAAGTAGAGGATAATTTGGAGTATTGAAGGTTAATAGATTACGATCCGTTTCTAAGCAACCGTTTCCTGGCCAAACGTAGGACATTTTGAGCCTGAAATCGACGGTGCCTCGGTTTGAGCACTCATTTATTCGTGTCAAAGAAAACCAGTAGGTACCTTCATAGGACTTTTTTGCAAATGAACTATTCTGTTAACAAATGAACAGGCATACATGCGTACACCTTATGCAAGCTCAGAAAGTCTGCTGAAGGCATTCTAGGATAGGGGAAACTCAACAAAATTACGGCAAAGATTGGAGGCTTCACATGATGTTATAATCCATGCCCAGTTGAAATAAGGTTAATATTCATGGTTGTCAGGTTTCCATGAAACCAGGGCTTGAAATTAGCCGTTACAGTCAGCTCCTTCTGAACAAGTGTCATCGTGCTCCTTACGCAATGGCGGGTGGTGGAACTTTCAGTGGAGAGTGGAAGAGTCCAGTGAAATTGGAATATGTTAGTTACTAATCAACGATTTAAATGTGCCAAGCTCAAATTGGGCAGCGCACATCAATGCAGATTCTGCATTGATCCATGGTCGTCTGGATGCATTCTTGGCTAGGGAGAACACAATGGGATGAGGGCCATGGAGCGAACTATCGTATCTTCTACCTATGGGGAAAACATAGTAAACATGGTGTCGATACATTGACGAAAAATGCGTATTCATAGCGTAGGTACCAGAGTTGGGCAAACGCATTTCGAACCTTAATTGGTTTTTGTTATTCAATAAGGCTGTAACCACTCACCCATGTTATACTATATGGTTGAAACCGCCTGAGTCTCTAGAATTCATGAGAACCAACGGGAATAAATGACGTCTGTAATTGGAGTGAATAACTAACTAGAAACTAATTGATAAAACTAAAGAACTAAAAAATTAGTTACAAGGCCATAACGAAATTAGTTTCTAATTAGTTATTCACTCCAATTAGGGATGCGAAATTAATCTCCAACAATCGATTTTGGAAATCGTATCTCAATAAAAGCTTAAAATCGATTGCACCAATTAATCGGATGAAAAAATTCGATTATTCAAAAAATCGATTTTATGACATGTTTAATTTGTTTTCAATGTTTTGCTAGTTTGATATTTTACCTATCAAAATTTGGTAGGTTTTATTTATTTAAATTTCAATTGTCATTTTCTACAAAAATAATGCAACTTTCAATGAGTGCATGAAAAATAAAATTATAACGACGTAGTACTAACCACGTGACCACAGAGACTACCACAAACAGTAACCTGTATGCGATAACCTGGTAAAAACCTACCCAAGTTCTTCTTCTCTTTGAATTCCAAGTTATGTTTGTCATGTGAATCACATTTCACGTTTCAAAGTTATTCAGAACGTGTCAAAATGCATTCGGTTCGTCGAATTTTCAGGATTATTTTGAAGTAGAAAGACTTTTTTGGAATTACAATTTGTTTTAAATCGATTTTCGAAGACAAAACTAATCGATTTTGGGCTAAAAATTGGAACAATCAATCGATGGCA
>JAEMON010000013.1:17593948-17611748 GCA_030264115.1 Lygus lineolaris
TTCATACTAAATGCCTACCTTCCTGCTCCTATCAAGCAGTTTTTGAACAGATCAAAAGTTCTAAAATTCGCCAAAAATCGTAAGTACAATCTTAAGAGCTGGCGTTGGTCTCATTTGACGCAGAATTCAATTGCCTACAACGTTTATTTAGAGGTGTTTTTCGATTTTCCAGATAATTCCCTTGTTTATTGCCCAAAAACACTCAAAAAACGTCGAAAAAAGTGGTTTTTTGCGGAAAACATGGCCAAGATTTATTCTGGGACCTTTAATATGTGGTATATTCGTGATCTGTGTGAAATTTCCTGTAAGACCTAAACTAAGTCTGTTACGTTTGGGACCACCCTGTATATATTATGTACCTGAGGATGAAACGCAAAACCTCCTTCATCCGCATAATCAGATTTTTGGGAAATCTAAGAAAAACCGTATTCTAATTAGGTATCCACCCTAAAATTCCAATTATTATTATTTTTTTTTTTTTCAACTGAAGCCGTTTTCAAAAATAGAATAGATACTTATATGATTGGATTATACGGTAAGTACCAACCTATTTGATCGGTAGAACGGACACGATGATGAATGGAAGATCATCCTTGATTCTGAAAATCCGTTTTCAGAGTCAAAATATCTCGCTCCGTTCTTCAAAATGATGGTAACAACAACTTATGGTAACACCAAGTGGTTTTCCTTCAGCCACTATCAAAGTGATCTGCTCGATCCTCATCTTCTTATGGTTGAAACTTGATGAAAAATGGAGTGGTTTCAAACAATTAATAGGTACAAAATGAAAATACAATTTATTTTGTACTAAATACAATATTATTGAATAGGTTCAATATTATTTCTTCACCCAATTAATACACCTAATATACCGGTAAATCGTACTACGTACCTACTGGTTAACTAAGTCACAACTATAATATTTTTTGTTAATACGGAAAGTACCTACCTACTATGTTACAATCTTGGGATCAAACCAAATTTTCTAAAGATTTGTTATACATTATCTACCTACTCATTTGAAATTAGCTGCAAATTGTATTTAGGTAAAGCCTTCGATTGTGAAGTTAGTTCTGATCCACATCGGCCAAATTTAAACAAATAGGCATGTACTCTGGCTATGTAATCTGGTTTGGTACTCTACCAATTTTTGAAAATAAACAGCGAAACATCGAACTATAGGTACCTACCTCTAAGGGGGTAGGTACCTATAATATAGGGGGTACCTATAATATACCTATAGGGGGATTCCATTGGCCCAATTTCAAATGGGGAACTTGCATGGGTAGGAATTTTGCATTTTGAACCTCAAAATCTGATTCAGCGCCCTTCAAAACACCTTGGTGCCAATTTTCAGCTCGAAATTACGGCTGGCTTGCCCAGAAAATGGGTTGAAAGGGAGCGCGTGACGTCTTCGAGGATTCCTTAAGCCGAATCCGTACTCCAAATTTCGAGGAGACCATCTCAAGGTCTCCTTGAAACTCGAGGGCCGTCTTTAAATCCCGCCCTCACGTTCCGCAAAAAGGGAGCCCGCCCAGGCAGGCGGGGTCGGTGACGTCCTGTTCAAATAACAAGACCCATTTTCGGTCACTTTCAATCGTCGGATACCCCTCTTGTAGCACCATTTTGGAAAGCCCTTATTAAGCTCTTTCAAATTACGAAATAAAAAATAACCATGCGAGTTCTCGATTCTGCTGTTCCAATCGCCTGAATTAGAACTGATTATACAGGAGTATAATGTACTTATTAAATTGCAGGGAAAGGAATTTTGATACAATTTACAGATTCACTGTTTATATGAGCACAAATTACATAGAATAGGTATTATCCCCTCTGAAGAACCCAGCCCAGCCCATCGAGCCTTTTTTTTTACATTAAATTTTGTTTTTTCCTGAACCTCAACGTGCTCACCCCATGAAGAGGCCAAATTCGACTCTTGTGGTTACTGCATAGCTGTCGAGGCGGTCGACGACGACATCATCATCGAGGCGGTCGATGACGACGCCATCATCGAGGCGGTCGATGACGACGGCATCGTCGAGGCTGTCGTAGCGGCTGGTGTCATTGCGGTTGTGGTCGAAGGCGTCGTCGGGGTCATCATTGCTGCCATCCCGGCCGAAACGTTCATAGTCGTACTTGTAGGACCTGTGTGATTCACAGTTTGACTCAGTAACCACTTGTGATAAATTTATTAAAATATTCATAGATTAATCGCGAAGGCAAATGTCGAAAATTGTATAACAGAGATAGACATTATTTTCCTATTTACAATAAATTTGAAATATAAGGTAGAAAGCATCTAAATTATGGGACTTTCGAAGGTCATTCAGATCAATATAGCACCAACAAAAGGACCTGGAAGTATACTCTTTAGCGTACTACAAAGAGTTATGGGCGATTCTCAAAAAAAGCACTAAATATTGTGTATCTCAAGGTTTACTCCAAACGTAGTTTTCCTAGATGAGATGGGTTTTTTCTTCTCTTCCTTCGGTTCCCCTCACCACGTTTGCGCATGTTCTTACGCTACTAACAGTCCGATGGCGATGAAATTCATAGGTGACCGTCACGGGGCTAACCCGCACAACCCCTCAAGGACAAGGAATTGACCACAGACAGACAGACACGGAACCAAAATTGTTCAGAAAGCTCTGAAACGTAAAAAGCAAGTGGACATTTTGATTTTGGAGGACACCAATTTTTTTTTTTTTTTTTTTTCTTGCATGAATACATAGCTTCCTACCTTTGGTAATGAGGAAGAAAAACAATTTAAAAACTAAGTCGTCCATTTCCAAAAGCCGTTAATTCCACTTTTAGTGAAATAGTGAAATCGAGAAAAACGGGAAAAACTTATAGCTAATGATCCAAGCGAGTTAAGGCTACAATTTTTCTTTTTATAAATCACAAAAAAAATAAATAATAAAGAACCTGTCTGCAAAAATTCAACAACGTTACTGTTAAGCAGAATAAGTTACTTCAAATAAAAATTTGGAAACAGCGGGTTTTGGCGCTGTAGTGGGTTCTTAGCGGCATTTGATTCTCAAACCCTGTTTTCTGAAAGCCATTTTGCCAATCTTTCAAAGCTGCCATTTCGTGAGTTACAGAAGCAAAAGAGCTCACTATTTGTCGGGTTTTGTAACAGTGTCAACCTTTCTTTTCCGTTTTTCTTGGGTTTTTAAAGGGTTTCGACTCTTAAAACCGAGTCAGAATTGAAGCCGAGGCCACTCTGGATCCAACGATTCCACTAATTCGTTTTTTTCTTCGAAAAATGGATTTAACGGCTCTTGGAAATCGGGGACTCAACTGGTTTTACATCATGGACATTATGTAGATAGGTAGACTACAGAATTTTACAGTCACAGTTATTTAGTGTTTTCCCAATCAATTTCAAACATAGTCAACATTAGTGGAGTTTTCAAACAAAATTACTTTACCTATTCCCAATCAAATTCAAGGTAGGTAGGAACTATCATAAGTGCTGCAAAACATCTTTAATTTGACTCTGAAAAAACTGAATGTCATTGGCAAAACACATTTAACTGGGAAATAGGAAGAGCGGTGCATTTAAGTTATCATAATTCATCGAAAAGTTCGTTGATTGGGAAGAGATTCGTAGGAAGTCCCTGAAGTTCGTTGACCTACAAACTTAAATAGCTACGTGGTTGGCAATACTGAAGTTATGGTAGGTACCTATATCTACTAAATGACAACCCAAATCATCATGAAGAAGAAATACGCACCTCTAAGAGCTGTGAAGATGCTGTCCACGAGTGCCTTCTTTATGGAGCATATCTTGAATGCTGGAAAAAAGTTACCTATTAGTTTAGGTTTATTAATGAAGTTATTTTGGGAGAATTAAATAATGTAAATATTGAATTTCCATATCTACCTAATTCTTAGGGTGTCTTAATCAAGCGGAAAATCAAAAACTTCATATTTTACAATTCTACCTTCGAGAAATTTTAGTTGAAGAAGAAGCGGATAACTTACTATTAAGGTACTTAAATACATATTACCTTATTGTAAATAGGTTCCCATTAAGTTTGTGTCATTTTGTCGTCCATAAGTGTCAGGGTGGGATTAATAATAATCTTAAAGCTTCATAGAGTTCTGATAAAGATAAAGTTCACTGGTGAACGAAGTGACTTGATAAAAAAAAAAGGAATCATTCACTCGTGTCTAATCTTGACGATCACATCATAAATCAATTTTATTTCTGGAATATTAGACATGATATCAACATTACTGCAGTTTAACTTTATTAATGATGTATGAAACAGCAACTACCAAAGAATAATTTCAAGGAACAAAAATAATGAATGATCGTTGACGTTGACATGATGTACAGGCAACATTGGAAACCGAAGCACAAACATCGATGTTACGATCGATGTCAACAGCATCGGCGTTTGATAATAAAGACTAGGTTTGTTCGCAATGTCATTCACCATGTGAGAGACAACCAGGGATTGAATTTGAGGCTCATTTTTCTCAACCATGAGTCTCATATCGTGATAATGATAATTTAAGAGGCATATCGTGATGCAAGTTAGAAAGTGTTTTTTAGTACCTACTAGTTTAACCTCAAAAATCAATTTTTTCATGGAATTCCAGAATTTCTCAAATTTTGAGAAAAATTAAAGTTTGAGAGTCTCAATTCTCAAATTTGAGAATTCTCACTGAGCGATAATTGATTCTCACTCACTGAGAAAGATTTTGTTTTCTCAAAAATGGTGTAAATGGTTTAGAAACCGTTTTTTACCCAATTTAGGAACTTCAGCAAATTTTCTAAGAAAATGAAGCTATTGCAATGGGTCCGAAACTTTAGATAAGAAGCAACATTTAAAAAATTCTCAACATGGAGATCCATTTAAGAGTTGTCTGAATGGAGTCCTGATCCCCATGTTAGGTAATTCACACTCTTGTTTTCTTTTTTTTTTTTTCTTTTTTTTTTTATTGCGAAGAGTTTGAATCCGATCTCAAAAATATTGGTAAACGCATAAAAATAATAATCTGCCAAGTGGAAATGGCACAGAGCTTCCTCGCGTCCAAGAAAATTTAAAATCAAAAATAATTGGGCAACATTTAAAGAAAAAAAAGGAGAATTGAGAAAATTATGGGAGACAAATTCTCAAGAATTGATACTTCTTGATCATTGAAAAAATAAAAAATTCTCAAAACTTGATAATTGAGGCTAGGATCTTGAAAAAAATTCTCAAATATCAATACTTGAGAATTTGTTTCATTTTGATGCCTAATAATCGTAGATTTTATCATAAAATTATAATTTTTTGATGACATTGGTGAGAAGTTGAGAATCTCAATTCAATCCTTGCTAGCAACTCTAATTCTAAAATCATCTAATCCTCCAGTAATTAACTGCAGTCTACCACCAGGACAATAAATTAGGTTGTCCAAACCAAAATCTATAGCACAAAAATCTCCAAATGGCATATGGAATAGATTGATGTGAAAATACAAGAAAAAAAGGAAATACCAAAGACCTTGTACGAACAATACCTAAAATGAACATAAAATCTCTTGGAAACACCAAATAGGAAAAGAAAAATCCAAATGCAAGGGAAAATAAAATGTAATTTGAAATAGAAACGAATGAAATGAAATACCTCGGAATACCTCTGAATACCTAATGAATACCTATTTATATTTTTTCTAATGAATACCTCTGTAGGAAAAATGGAATATGGAAAGTAGAAGAGAAGAAAATAATCAAAACTGTATCTTGGCTGAAAAAATGGAAAAGAACAAATGAATTCTGGCTTTGAATAGCAAAAAGGAAAACTGGAAACTTCGAAAATCAACATGGATTCAAATAATCCCAAAATGGCCGGAAAAGGCAGAAAAAGATTTGATAAGAGAGAAAGAAATGAACCTCACAATGGCTAGAAACAGAAGAGTGAAGGAGTTGGAAGTGGTTTACAAACCGTTTGCACCAGCATGGATACTATAAACTGGCAGAAATGATCATGTCAGAAGTCACTACGAACGGCGCGAACGCCCGAACGTGGTTGCAAACGGTTTATAAGGTTATAAGGTAACTTGGTCACTGCGAACAAACCCAGGTACTATTTCAACATCGATAGTAAAAACATTTTAGCATATATGGTATATTCGGAATAAGCGTGAAATTTCCTATACGAATCACCTTGCAAATCGGTTAAAATTATTCTTTGAAAATTCGCTCATCACCTTATGCTGCATGAATGGAACTTAGTTTAAATTCAGAGAAAAGGTCTTATGTTTCTACAGACTTATTTGCATTTGAAAGCTCACTGAACAATTTTGGTTCCGTGTCTGTCTGTCAGTTTTAGGTATATCCTTGTCCCGAGCAAAACTATACCAACTTACTGTACAATTTTGAGAACAATTGATTGCGCGGGATTGTGTGACTGTCAGGGATTGTGCGGGTTAGTCCCTAGACTGTCCAATATTAATTTCATCGCCGTTGTGTCATTCCTGAAACAACAGTATCTGATTTCCTGATTGAGCGATTTTGCTCGGAGTGTGATTTGGGGGATGACTCCAGAATTTGGTGAAGATTGAATCAGTGATGGTAACTTCTCATGAGCAAAATTTAAATTTGTTGTCATAGTGATAACTCTGGAACTATTCTACCGATTTCGGGGAAATGTTCACTAACTGATTCTATACTTCCACAGGTATTACACAAGTTTTTCCATTTCTGCCCTTACCTTCCGGGCATACGAGAACAGCATCGCATACAACCGCAACTGACAGGACCAGAAGAAGTTTAGTCGACGCCGCCATTTCACTCAATGATAGCTGCGACTCCCCAGTGTTGCCTTTTAACTGCATATAACGTCCTTAAAGATTTAGTAAGCTCCATTTTTCAAAGCCCTTTGACTTACTCGTTCGAGGTTAAATTGGCTCATCTCAGAACAGACATCACCTTGAACGAGTCTTCAACAAACATTTTTATTACGACCTCCTGTCTTCAGGTGCCGAACGGATCCAATTTCGAGAAAGCACGTCTCCCTTCTGAACGACTTTCAATATTTTCAGTTGTTCGTCGTCGCCAAAAGATTGTGCAAGCAAAACACAATCGAAGGCAGAAAAATAATGTTTTTGATAGGTACTGGTACTTACTTTCCTATATTGCAATCCTGTTCATCTGACACACAACGTTTTGGAGATCTAATCAGTGATTTGAAAAGGACACCACATAAATATAAGAGATTGGTTTATAATTAATCGACAAATGAGTCTATTCTATTGAACTTTGATATGCACATTAATTAACCCTTCAATTCCGGTGACCAGCCGGCTAGGTATTCAAAGTTTAAATTTTTCCGGGAAACCTACCTCGTGGCTAGTTTTTTTTCTAAACCTTCTATGCGTTATTTGGATGGATGCATCACCGAAACAACACAAAATAAGCATGTGGAAAATAAACAAAACGTGGCTGATTAACTTAAGTCGATATTTTCCGTTTTTCTTTACAATTAATCAAATAAATATTTGGTTTTACGCCCTCGTTTGATCGACATGAAATTTTGAATGGAGAGTATAGAGTGATAGGACATATAATGATATAATATAATATACATAATTATAAGTTAGCTAGGAAATTCCAGGGGCTGGACATAGGTGAACAAATCTAGTACTTTTAATTAACAATAAGTTGGAGCTAGAAAACACATTTTCATGTGTTTTTCTTGACAATGTAGCCAACAATGTATGTCAAGACTGTCACATTTATTGTGTTGAACCTACCTATAATTCGTTGTTCGTTCAGGGTAGGCGCACATTGAGACAGATGCGACGCAGGGGAGCGCAGCGCAGCACAGCACAGTTTTTGTATCACCTGCATTTGAGGCGTTTGGTATCAAAACCGGATAACTCCAAAATGTCGAAAATTCGTTTTTTCACAGTTTCACAAGTTTGACCGAAGAATTTTATTCTCCCAAAATATTGGGTTCAAAACTGGACTAAAACCATGAGAAACAGTGGGGCAAAACTGTTGTGTGTGTTAATGAACTTAACTTGGCCCTAATTGAACTTTTGCCTCTCCTGTAAAATTTGATTTTGTGGAGTTAGCCGGTTTTGATACCAAATGCCTCATTTAAATTGAGGGGCGCATATTGGCACAATCACACGTCTGGTTAGTGGACTGCGTGACGCAGCTCAATGTGCGCCTACCCTCATAGGCCATGGTAGAGTCATCCAGACCTCCTGTTCCATCGTTATCGAAGCTATTCTTAATAAGGACGACTCATTTTTTCAAAGTCCTGTAGGTATGGAGGACATTGGTTGCCCAGTTGATTGGCAAGCACTTGCGTTGATGGTTGCGATCATGCGTTTTGCTTCCTCACTACCGAGGGTAGGAAGCTATGCATTCGTGCAAAAAAAAAGTTGAAATCAAAATTTCTTTGCAATTTCCTTGCTTTTTACGTTTCAGAGCTTTCTGAATGATTTTGGAATTTTGGTTCCGTGTCTGTCTGTCGGTCTGTCTGTAGTAATTTCCTTGTCCCAGGCAAAACTACATGAAGTTGTGGTCCAAATTTGATGAAATTTCCAGGGATTGTGCGGGTCAGCCCCGTGACGTTCCCCTATGCTATTCATCGCCATCGGACCACTATTAGCGTGTGCGCAGTTCCGTGAATTTTGCTCAAATTCGGAGTGTAGTTCACAATTACCTATGAATTTCGCCTTAATTGAATATGTGATGGCTACTGCGCATGCGCGAACTTCAAATTTATTGTGATGGTCATTCTACCAATTTCGCTGAAATGTTCACAACTGATTCTATACGTCCACGATACAAAATTGGGGAAGCAATACTGCCCACCCAAATTGGAAAATATTTTTTCTCCGAAGACGAGGTTGTTGGGTTGATAGAGTTCGTTGCATTCTTTACTCAAGGGGCAAAGTATCCCAATGTCAATTTGCTAAAAATAATAATATTTGGATACCTACATGAATATATTGTTTATAAAATACTGCAATTGAAGAACCAGCGTCCAGCATGCGATACACTTTGTGTGTACAAAATTTCAATTTCTGAACCCAGTATACATGTACAGGGTGTTTCATCTCGGGACGGTCACAGGCCAGGTACTGATCTTACAGGCCATTTCCAACAAAAAGTGACCGGCCATATTTTGTTGAGCAAGTGAGCAATTGAGGTAGATCTGAGCAATAATTAATTGGAAAAATTCAATCAACACACAAACATTACTAAAATATGGTTTTGATATGCTGGTATAAAAAATTAATTTTTTATCAGTCAAAATGAATCGGGACTATTCGATTCAGCGTGAAAAATCACCTAGAAAACGATACTTATCTCCTCGTGATGAGGTAGTCAACTCCCTAAAACACTCGATTTCCTTGAAAAACACACGTTATTTTGCGTTCAAACACTATTTTCTCCATTAATTAGTGCACCAACATTGAAACATACTACACCGTTAGAAAGCTGAGATTTTGGCGCAACGTTTAAGGATACAGGCAAAAAATCACATGCTAGACGACTGGGACCTATGAAAGGAAGTGGTGATTTTCAAGATTTGACAATTTTTCCTCTTCAAGTTCGTTTTTCACCTATTCTGTCCACTTGAAAAACTTTGGTTTTCTATCAAGGAGATAGGAAATTTAACGCTCTTTCCAATGGTATTTTCATTTTCTATTTTACACTGTAAATTAAGGGAGTTATAGTTGTTTTAGTGATGAAAAGTCGAAAGAAAACACAAAATCTTAAAATTGAAATAAGGGGTTTAAAAAAGAATCTTTAAGACACACTTAAATGGCCTGTAGAATGAGTACCTCGCCTGTGACCGTCACGAAATGAAACACCCTGTATAGTGGACATCACATAACTTTTTAATGAGAGGTCATACAAATCTGAAAAAAAATCAGGGAGCATCCTTGGATCAACAGTAGACTGTGTACAGAAGGGAAAAAACGCCACAGGTAAAAAATTTGGTCTGAAGGGGTTAAAATAATAATAAATTAATCTTTAGAAAAATTCACTTTCTGCAGCCCATGCGACCTGGGAAGGACCAATTCGAAACTACCATCGAAATTTGAGCAATTTTTTACGACAATAGACCGTGCATTAGGGTGGTTCTCAGTAATACGCACATCCACACAGTCCTCACGGATACCCCGACACGTACCGTCACACACATTTTCAACTAGGTACATAAAGAAGTGAAATTTCGACATTTTTTCGATTTTTTCGTGTTCAGGGTGTTCAAAAATAGGCAAAAATATCGGTTTCAGAAAGATTGGTTGAAGTTTGTTCAATGCAATAATCAAAACATAAAACCTTGAAAAAATCAAAGCAACTAAAGTAGGTAGGTTTAGCACCAGGTAGGTTATTTATCGTTTTGAAACTGTTAAAATTGAGTTGTAAAAATGACGTTGTTCCGATGATGATGTCATTCAAAGAAAACCTTAATTGGTCGGTAGTAACATGAAATTAAAGTTTGATTAAAGTTCTGAGCACATCATAAACCATCAGTCCTTGAAAAACATGTAACTGCCTAGGAACCAAAACAATAAACACTTAAGTAACAAGCAATGAAAATCAGCTTATCTTTGAAAACCCTCATGAAAATTACTGAAGTAAAGTACCTACCTTCTTAGGTATCCAATTACAACAGTAACCGAAATTATGGATAGTACATAACTTACCCATATTGCTACGTAGGACCATTAAATTCATTGGTGATAGGTGCTTGTAATACCTAGGTGATTTTATAGGTTTCGTACCACCCAGAATCTTGTGAACGGACAACGACGAGGAGGAAGATCGTGTTTTGGTGACACAGTGACCCAATTTTCTCGTCTTCTTCCGCGATCGTTTAGTAAATTATTGAAAAATCCTACCTACGATTATTTAACAATAATATCGTCTGTGTGTGAACTTGTTCATCAAGGAACCCCGATATCACCTATATTATATTATAAGCGAGACAATGGCGCCCAACGTGGGGCCAGAACCCACAACCCTGATACGAGTACACATAGTACTGCTAATAATATAAAGGTGATATCGGGGTTCCTTGATGAACGAGTTCACACTATTAGACGGTATTTTATTAAATAATCGTACCTAGGTACTATATGAATGATAGGTGCCTATACAAAACCTTCCTCCTCGTTGTTGTCCATTCACGAGATTCTGGGCGGTACCCATAATAACGATGAAAAAAGTTCTATTCATGCAGCATGAGTTGGTGAGCGAATTTCCAAAGAATAATTTTAACCAATTTTGTGGGTGATTCTTATAGGAAATTCCACACCGATTCCGAATATACCATATGTTCCTATGTTTAAGATAGTAAATCACACCAAAAACCTCAAAAAACAGTTTTTTTTAGAGATTTTTGAAACTAAATTTCCAAAATTTGACCCCTTGAGTACTCCAAAATTCTGGCCAATGAACTCATCCTTACTTATGATATCATTGACATTTTAAAATTTTTTTGGATTTTTTATCTCGATCCAACGGGCAGATATCGTCTGTAGTGACACACACATATATGTATATATGTGTCACTTTTTCATACATTTATGAAAAATTGTTAAATTCCAGGAATCGTTCTAGAATGGTCTGAAACGGATTTCCATCAACAAAATTGTCAAAAATTTGCATTACAAAAATGTTGAAGCCATTGCAATGGCTTCATTTTCTTCGAAAATTCGTTAACACATATCACACTGTTAGTTATTACACAACGATTTATTATTTTTCCGTACAAGATAACCCTTTTGAGTAGATCAATGTTCTTCACAATTTCGTGTCGCTCACAATAATTTTCCTTCCGCACCTACTAGTTGTAGAGGTAGTACCTGTGTAGTGAACGAACGCTTATACCTCAGCAGTAAGGAGAGACAAACATCAGGTCTTCAGTGGCTGTGGTGGTTAGACAGTGACTCACAGTGGAATCCTTCAGATTTCGCTGTGACAATAAAAAAGGTTCGAACCCCCTCGAAGTACCTTAGTTTTTTAACGATTTCCCATGACCAAAACACCTATATGAGGTATCCTGATTCCGAGGTAGGTTCTTACCTACACGAACGTTGGGCATCCGAAGTTTTTTAACTTGAAAATACAGAAAATTATGTGAATGTAATCCTTAAAGAGATTTGAAAGGGAAAGCTAAAAAAAAAACAGACGGTAGACCCATGGTTCCACAGTCAGATTATTTAATAATGATTAATTTTACAAACGAACACAACCACATGGTTTCCCTAACACTCGAAGGTGCGATATTTTCTCCGTAACGCTTTTCCATGTCGGAAAAAAATTTAAAAACCGTCCTGTTAATCATTATTAAATTATAAAAATTGCTAAAAACGACTTCTTGGGGAAATTTTGACGAAAATTGATTTGACGAAGATTTTACGAAAAACGCTACGCGCTCAAGCCAGTTCATCAATAATCGAACCCTCATTAGGCGACAGTAATAGTCCTGAACCTACACCTAAACACGAAAATAGACAGCAAATTAATGTGAAAAAATAAAATAATGGTCAAGTAGTGACACAGACTCAGCTGCGATAATTTATCCAGCAAATTTTGCACTTTTTCAGAATTTTTGGTGGAAAATGTATGTTTTCCAATTCAGTAGATTTCATTCATAAAACATTCAGAAATGCAATAGCTATCTCTATTTTTCCTCTGACCTCTCAACTTCCTCAAAAAATCAGTCTAATGGCAACCTGGATCCTTGAAACTTGATTAATCAACCTGCCTATGTTGGAAATCAGCTTTTCCGGGTCCGAATCTCTGGAACGGTTCATCAGTATCTACCCCACGTATTTTTCATTCAAATATGACTTCAAAATCAGAGAAAATAACAATCTAAATCAGTATCTATGTTATTGACAGTCTTATCTAGTTAGTAGTATGTTGCATCTTAATTAGAAATAACTAAGTTAAACGTTTCGTCTCGAAGAGCTGCATCATCGACTAGGCTGCATACCTGGGAGGTAACATGAAGCGGTAGCTTGAGTGACTCGTAACTATAGCTACACCGATAATTGGGTTGTAAGTTCGTTTCATGGTAAGTTGAGTTCGTCTTTTTCAACTCTCCTTTTTTCAAAGAATTCCTTGCTGAAATATCTTTGATGACTAATAACAATAAGCCTTCTTAGACACTCTGAATCAGCGTGTCAACGAATTATCACGATAAGCATGGCACAGAGTGCTGGATTTACAACGGGCGAATAAAGTCTAGAACTGCCTTATTTATAGGTATTGGATTCATAATTATCTTCTTCTACGCGTGAGAAAAATTAAATTTTAGACGTTGCTTTTTGGAAATAACACATATGACCAAAGCCCTGCTGTCCCCAGCCTGGGCTAAGGGTGCATTCGAACCCTCGAACTTTGGAAAGTCCTTTCAAGGCTAAAGAGGACGGTATTTTAATGAGATTCTGAAATAAGAAATGGCGATGCGGTCGCGGCACAAGTTTTTGAGCTTTTTCTCCGAAGCTCTGCAAATTTTTACCAATCTGATGGAGGGGGTTTCCTTTTGAGTAAAATTGGGACAGTAGAGGCATTGAAAATCATCACTAAATTTGAAATTTAAAAACTTCATCTTTTAAAATTTGATCAATTTTTCTTTGAAATTTGGAACCAGCGCATAATTCCACACTATTTAACTAAATTTTAAAACAGGAAGCAGGTGACCTATCGCATCACCTTGACTTGAAAAACTTCCTCCTATAAAAATGCATGCGCAGGCTCGACATGTGGGACACCTTTTCCCTCCCCGTCGATTTGACTCAATAATATAACTATGTCCAAATGGTTTTGGTTCTCTCACATCTCCCATAAATGAATAATGTCAATAATAGTTGTGAAACTAGGCTACAAAATGTTTTTAAAATTGATGTGTCATGGTACTACCATCAAATTACCTGAGAAATGCACTGATCTTCTTTTGAATTCAAAATCGGTTGATAGGTTGCTGAGAAAAAACCCAAAAACTGTTTTCGTCTTTTTCTTTATTCACGTCCTCTTTAGCCTTAACTACTCTCCCTGGTTTTAGATGGAAGTCCTCATGGAACCCCGCCATGGAAAGAACAACGAAAAGACACACAGCCATCACACGGGAAAAAACAAATAAACTGATCGATAATGTCTCTCTCAACCTTTCGACACATTTTGGAAAAATTATATGGTGGGGAATTCTAGAAAACATCCTACTCCCTCATTTTCTAGAATTCCACGCATTTACCTATTTATCATGAGAGGAGTCCCTGGAAACGAGCGGTGACAGAATTAGAAGTAAGTATGCATCATTTAGGTCCCGTAGGGACTTCGAGCTATGTTTTTGAAAGAACGAAAAATTCGGATGGATTCAATAATACCTATTTCACACTGATCGTTGCTTTGGTGTTATTTTTTTACTTTCTTGAAAGGGTATTCAACACCTTCAGTGCTGGAGCCCAGACTGTGACAGCCGAACCACTCTGACGGCCGGCGCACAGTGGGGCAGAGGTGGAAAAAACCCCGAAAATGAAATTGCGTTTTGAGGGTTGGTTTATTTTTTTCTTTTATTGCTAGATACCCTAGAACAGTACTATGTATTGAGTTTTGTTTTTTAACAAAATTGGATACCTTCAGGAGGCCCAGAAAGAACGCTGTTTGATTGATGCCCCCCGAAAAATCGCATATCTTTAAGCAAATACGATTTATTCTCGTTGTCTTACATTTCTGTACCGATATTCTTGAAAATCAGTACTCAGTTTACTCATGTGCTATATAATACGGGAAAAATATTGGATTTTCCCATATTTATTATACGAACTGGGCGCATGGCCCAGAACGTAGCCATGTAAAATATTAGTTGCAGCTGTACAAATCGTTCTCGTCAAAACGAACTCCGGCCTCCTCCGGTCTGGGAGTATTTTTCCTGTGTTTGTGGGACATATATGAAGCTACCCTAGGAGTTTCGTTTGCGGATGCGGACTCTGGAATTTTTTGAAGTTGTTGCTGATCGTACTTCTCGGGGAATTTCCAATTGATTGTCTCTTTCCAGTACCTTGGTTTGGTCTATTTTGTATAATACACAATATTATGTATCACATAGGATGTACCTATATGGTATGATGTGTATGATGTATATATCACTTAGGTATATGATTTTTTTCAATTCCCCGAGACGAACAGAAGCGGTCAGGTTATAACAATATCACGACGATGGTCTGTAATCCTAAAGATGAATCTGAATGGACCTGCATTAGTTTAAATACACTTGAAACTCATGTCTCTCACTTAGTTTCTGCAAAATTTCCATTTTCAGAACGATTCTGCGAAAATTATGGCGCGTATTTCGATAAATATGGGTCCTATTGACTTGGGGATGCTTCCAATCGATTCAGCGTTTGAAAATACATGGAAATAGTCAATAATAGTCAATAAACAGTGGCGTTATACCACTTCATGGGGTTTTTTCCAAAAAATGGCCGTTTTGCCCCACTGTGCGGCGCTTAAGCTCCCCTCCCCACTCAATATGTTAATCGGTGCATACGGGCGGTTTAGGGCTGGGTCCAATTTTGAAATACTTTTTAAAAAAGGGTAATCTTCATGTTCATTTTTCTCCGGCTGTACTAAACCTTTTGCCTAATAGTTTCTTTATATTGACCAGCACACAGGTCTCTAACGTTGCCATGGATATCCTGGTTCTAAGAAACGGGAAAAAAGCTGAGTTTGATGGAAAAACTTCCAAATTCAGGCTTTGCCAGACCCATGGCATCATTGGTTTACGAGTGTACATTTGAAAAAAAAAAAAAAAAATCGAGGCTCTCGGTTGAGAAGAACCAGAGTAAAAGGATCATAATTGCCAAAAAACGTGACTTTTCTGGAAACGTGATTTTCTGAAAGTAATCGATGTTCATCTCCTGACGTCGTATAATCGGACCCGTAACTTTTTCAAACTTTCTCCTTGTTGCTATGAGACCGACTATGTCTGGCGAGATCATGATCAAGACAATAAAAATTAGAATCGGTACGGTAGAAGAATAAAACAACAACACAAAGCGTATTTTTGTAACTCCGTAAAAATTTGTTACTTGTTTTGATATTGTACTTCCATACTTTGTGTTTCCAAAATGCTTCGATCCAAATGTAACTTCAACAACTTTTTTGACCCACTTCCCGTTCGAATTTTTACAAACTTTTTTTTTTATCGATCCGTCGTATTGTGTAGAATAATAAGCGATTTATTAGAAAACTGATTTTTTTTCGAAAAAATTTGACCCTGCCCTTGAAACCGAGCTTGCAAAAGCGGTTTGCTACGTACGTATCTACAGGCTTAACGTCGAAGTAGAGGTACCGAACGTTGAATTCGTTGTATTATAAATTGTGGCTCAAACCTCTTGCGACCTTTACTCAAACATGTTCGTGAACTTTCAAGGAATATTCAGTTTCGAGTTTAAGAAGAAAAGTTCGAGTTTGAATATTTTGGAATAAGCAGTTCGGTTCGAAAGTTTGAGAGTTCGAATGCACCCCTAGCCTGGGCCTGTAGCCCATTTCAAGGCAGAGCAGTTTTACGTTTTTATTAATAAAGGTTTATGTTATCAGTACCTAAGTATAATATGTTTACTGCTGAGGAATAAACTCAAATCCTTCATTCCTTCACATTCAAATTTGATCCAGCAACATGTCTGAAACCATCCAATTAGTACTTATCTTCACTTTACAGGTACCCAACAGAATAGTGATGGCTTGTAAACCTCTACACCCCAGTTATGTCGTCCTCATGATACGTCCCAATTTTCAACTCGCTTCCCGCTGAGCACAAAAGGAAATGTTTCGGCATTTGAAACTCATCCAACTAGTTATGTACCTACTACTATAAAATTGAAGCGAATTTGGATTCTCCTCGTTCAGTTAGGTATGACCATTCTAAGGTTTTATGCGTAATCGCTGCGACTGCTCCTATTGTGCCTTGGTTCATAAATCGTAATGTAACGTTTCATTTTCCTTAGCAACTACTAAAATGTGAATGAGTATCGTATTCGAAAGAAGAGCTTAGGAATGTGCCTACTTATTGAACATCACACAGTGGTCAGTGGTCAATTTCCTGCCATAACAATGCTCCGCTCCAAATTTTCATGATATTTTGCTCTGACTCCGAAAACAAACAGCTAACAGCAGACAAATAGCTAATTGGCTCCGAAAACATAAGAATAACCTTAAATATTCACGTTCAGTTAAGTCGGGAACCAGAAAAGGCCAAAAAAAGAAATCTTTGATGAATCCTAAAACAAAACGCATGACTACGGACTTATTGAGATGTCCTTGGTCGCATTCGATGCAGAACTCTCATGGGAAAACCTTTGTTTTTCTACCCAGGCAGCCGACGTGAGGAGAAATATTCCAACTCCACTGAGAATTTTTTTGATGAATGTTTCATATTTTAGCGAATTTTCGAAGGAAATTATGCTATAGCAATGGCTTAAAAATGTTAATAATGCAAATTTTCGAGATGAAAAAATCGAAATGAAAAATCCAAATAAATTTTAAAAAGTCAAAAATCGAGATGAAAAATCCAAATAAATTTTAAAAAGTCAATAATATCAAAAGAAAGGATGATTTAGTTTGCCACAATTTTTGGAGTACTCCAAGGGGTCAAATTTGAAAATTTAGAGTCAGAAATCACTAAAAAAAGTGTTTTTTGAGGTTTTTGGTTTGAAATACCATCCTAAACATAGGAACATAAATGGAATATTCGGGATCAGCGTGAATTTTCCTACGAGAATCACCCATCAAATCGGTTTAAATTATTCTTTGAAAATT
>JAEMON010000013.1:17642860-17654306 GCA_030264115.1 Lygus lineolaris
AATAATAAACCGTTGTGTAATAATTTGCAGCGTTTTTGGTGTTGAGATTGTGTGAAGCCATTATTGAGTGTTTTACAATAATCCAAATCCACGTGATCTTTTCTTGAACCGATTCAACATTTAATTTCGAAGATAAAATTTACGATTTCAATAATGAGATCAAGTAGGTAGCATACCGAACTATACCTAATGATGACATTTTCACTCGGATTTTATGTCTCAGACCTTTCTTAAACGAAATTTTTAAGGGGGTAAACAGTTTTTTTTTTTTTTACTTACTATTTACAAAAGTTTATCGAGTAGGTAGACCGAAAATAATGAACCGAAAGAAAGTTGTCAGCTATTATTGAAACAAAAACAGGAAAAATGACAATAATAAACTATATTGTATCTTCCGATAATTTGTCATACAACTTCCTAGGATTTATCACTGCTATAATCTTATCAGAACCTTTGAGACATAAAATTATTAGTTAGGTTTTATCAATATTCGTTTTGTAGTTTGATCAAATTACTTGTCAGTAATGAAGTAATAAAATGATCGGTATTATTATTTTGATCGTTTCAATTGTTTTTCCGGAAAATGGATTAGGTACTTATAATTTTATATAATCTTATCTAACTTGCGTCAATATTACGAGTATCTACCACAAAACGCTTTTCAGTCCATAATTGAAATACCTATTCCCTCTTGTAATGAAATTGTGTACAACTATATCCGAATTTATATAACTTATCATAATACTTGTATATAATAAACGAAGGGGCCAGGTCATCGCCTGGGAAAACCCCATAGCCGCGGGTCAGCAACCCTACATGACCTCTACTCTATCTCCCATAGACAAGGGGTAGAGGCAGAGCGCAGAGGTAGTATAAAAGTGACTGATCCCAAGCCTAGGGGTTCATTCCTTCGGCAATTCCTAGACCTGGAAGTACCTGTGAAACCCGTGTTGTCCATTGCTGTACCTCTCTCCTAAAAATAAGGTTGATACTCTAAAACAACCTCACAAATTCTAGCAAGTAATTTCTGTCTTCTGAACCAAATATTCAAGTGACTAAGTGTATACCACTGGGCCGTCCTATATTATTTGGTAAAGGGACAAAAGGAACTAAAAGTAAATTCTACACTTCTACTCTCTGCTAGACTGACTAGGTGTACATCACCGGTCGCCCAGTCAAAATACAACGCCTAGAATTTTAAAGTTACCCTTAATAACTCGAGAGATAATGCACATGGGAAGGAAATCCAATATGTCTGACTAAGCACAAAAAAAACTAGGCCAGACTGTCGTATATCCAACATAGTTTATGTAAGAAACTTGATAATCTTCTCAAACGGATTTTAAATATTAGCGAGTAAGACAAAACCCCCAGCGAAAGGGGGAAAGTAAAGTAGTAGGCGAAACTAATTCCTTACACCTCTCTTTAGGCCAAGAGTAATAAAAGTAAACAGAAGAAGCTCAATGGGGCACGGCTCTGAAGATGTAACTTAGGTTACCTGCATCTTGTTATTTAAAAGAATACCTAAGTAAAATGAAATGAATAAGTAAATGAAATACATCGACTTGTGAATGAAAATACTAATATAAAAATCCGAGTAGTTTGAAAACGAGGAGGTAAGTTGAGGAACCTGAAAAGGAACTTAGATGACGTCACCGAACACAAGGAAGATATCCAACGTTTGGGTAAGGCATGGATTTTATGGTTGCACAACCTTTACTTCGCACAGCCTGAATGACGTATCGTATTCCATGGCCACAGAGAAGGTTTTCAGCCCGTTGTAACAACACCTTTTGTAGCCAGAATCATAAAAGGAACTTAGTTGATGTCACTCGGGTGAAGTCGCAAAAGAATAAGGCAGGAATAATTTAAATTCAGAAACGTCACTAAATTCCCTAAAATTATTCGGACGTCATTTCTCCGATATGACTTCATTATCAGTATTTTTCAGTGATTAACTTTAAAGTGCAAAAGGACCATTGGTTAGATACCTACTACATTATAGAAATTGATTACTTTTGTAGTGAAACGGTTTCACAGACCAACTCAGTGGTCCTTAAAAGTATAATTTGTCCTCCATTAATGATAAGTATATTTTAGAAAATTAGCCACAAGTACCTACAATAATAATCAAGGTTTTGTCTGTCCGTGACTCCATCACGTTTCAACACCGATCTTGATGGTTTTTGTTTTAAATAATGGGTAAGTTCCAAGCCAGGTTCCTGGTGCAGATTATTGCATAAATAAATATATTCTTTATTTGATTTGTAACATTATTTTGTTGGCAGGAGTGTTGAGGCAATGTTGCAAAGATGGTTCTTCGATTGTTGGACGAGCTGGTGAACCAGAAACTCCTACTATTGACAGAATAGTTTACCATCATGCCGACAATAGGAGCAAGGAGTATTACATTGATCTGATCGGCACAACCTTCAATGGATCAGTAACTAACAATGTGATCATAATTAATGAATTAGTAAGTAACGGATTGTCGGGGCAGGAATTTGGTGAACATGTTAATCCTGATGGGTCACTAGATAAGGATTGTCATTTTAATGGAACATCAACATTGTTGCCTGACACTGCTGATACAAATAGCTCAGCTAGTAGTGATCTCTCTGGATCTACTTTCAATGTAACACCTAATGACCAAAATGACGAAGGAGAAGCGATCACAGAGGCCTTGGATCTTGTAGACGAACTTATAGATGATTATTTATCTTCTGGAAAATGGTATGAAGATATCTTGAACTTAATAGAGAGTGGAGAATCTGAAGAATCAAATCCAAGCGAACATGGACTGGGTGTTACATCTGAAAAAGACAACGAGGACGAAAATGAAGTATCATCGTACCCCTCAAACAAAGATGATTTTAAGGAAGAAACGGAAGAGGAAAGTAAGGAGAATACTACGGATCATCTAACATATTTGACCGACACTACAGGTGTAACGCATACAAACACTGGTCGTCCAGGGCAGGATGAAGATGGCGGCAGTGTTTCTTCTGCAGTGAATGAGGAAACTCAAACTTTTGCTAGTAATAATACAACGAATGGAAACGCTGGCCAGACTGGGTCTGCTGAAGAATACACCAGTTCTACTTCTATAGTGACCACTGAAATTCTAACCGTGGTCAGTGGCGATCCCCCAAATGCTACAGACACTACAGTAACAACAACTGGAATCACTGATCAGCTACAACCAACTGATGATGACCACAGTTTTACTCCTGAGAGAGTGGAGGAGAAACAACCTTTTACCACTGATAATCTTCCAACTTCTACACATACTACAAATATAACGAATATAAACAACAACCAACTTGGAACTTCTGAAGATAATAGCAGTATTTCATCTGCGGTGAGTGAGGAAACTTTACCTATCAGTAGTGCAAATCTTTCAACTTCTCCTGATACTACAATTACAACTCCTTCCTCAATAGTAAATGCCGAAACACTACCTCCCCCAAATCCTACAGAAAAAACCAACGGAACATCCGACCAACAACAACCAACTAATGGAATCACTGACCATTCTGAATCTACTGAGGAAGACACTTCTCCTTCTGGGAATGAAGAGGCACCACCTTTTACCGTTTCCGACCCACAAACTTCCACAGATACCACAGTACCAGCTACTGATACCATAGGTTTGCCTGGAGTTGCTGAAGATGAAAACAATTCTTCATCTAAGGAGACACCATATTTTACCGGTGACCTATCTTCTACGGACACTGCAGTTTCAACAATTGGGGACACTAACCAATTTGGAACTGTGGGGGATGACATGCGTTTTTCGGAAGAGGAGAGTGAAGAGACGTCACCTTTCTCAACTGAAAATCTAGTATCCTCTACAGATTCTGCAAAAACCACAAATGCTCTTCATCCCACAACTATTGAAGATGTCAACTCTCCTTCTGTAGTTGGTGAAGATCCTTTATCTTCTACGGAACCCACAGATACAAATAATGGTGTCAGTAACCAGCCTGGACTCGATCAAGATGCCAGTAGTTCTTCTTCTGATGAGAGTCAAGAGACACTACATTCTACCAGTGGCAATTTCGTATCCTCCACCACTCCTACAAATGGAAATACTGAAGATATTACTGTACCGTTTTTCCCACATGAACCAATTCTTCAGGACACCTTGGCTCCTCATGATTATATGCCTGATACTGTAACTAGCTTTCTACCTGTTGAGATCAATACGCCCCAACTGCCCCTTGGAACCTTCTCAAATGCTTCTCATGTTCCAAACAATTCGGCAGTAGTTGTTGACTCAAATACTCCAATTATCTCCACAGTCCCACATGATCCTGCCGTTTCAAGTGCTCAAGTTGTGACCACACCTCCCAGTCCCTCAACCGTTCCAATCGTGCAAAATACATACTACCCTCCTCATATCCAGGTTTTTCGTCCTCTCGCACCCACTCATTCGCCTCTTCTAAGCGGTCGAACTGTTGCTCCAAGTGATCTTGTTTATTCTCGAGGACCTCCTGGACCACATCAACCATCCATGATAGGCCGTGTTCCAAACGAGCCAAATCCTCCCCCACCAATTGCGTACTACCCTCACCACGAGCAAGTTTTCCGTCCATCGCCCGTTTCTCCGCCTTACGTCTACCCCTACGCCTACCATCTCCCTCAACACAATCATCAATACTTGCCTCAGTACTCATACCATCCCATCTGGAGATCAGGACAAATCAATGCTACAGAGGAACAAATACACACTCAAAAAAGGAAACCGATCAAATACTAACAAAATTGAGTTGTTTTTAACCTCCATCTAATCTATGTAATATTGACCAATTAACCCATACTGCAACGGATTCACGGATCTACCAGAACGATTTTGAAGATAAGTAGGTAGATACCTTCAAATTATAGGTCTGCCAATTCCCGCAAATAAAACAACAAGGTCTCCAGAAGAGTTAAGTTTGCAATTTCACAATTAATTTTGTTTCTGAGCCAAGAGCCTCATAACCGAATTATGACCTAAAGAAGCTGGAAAAAACATTATAAATATTATTTGTACATTTTTGAGATTTGGTTACATCGGTTCCTCTGCTAACTTGAATCATCGTCATAATGAATGTTTCAAAACCTCAAATGATTTTTATATTTCGAATACAAAAAGATGTGTATATCAAAATCGAACATGATGCTCTCCCCAAAAATAGGGCTCAAATTTGATATTTGATGCTCGATGCCTCTGGATATAATCGATGATTCCACGATTTAAATACAAAATCAGTCATTTCCCATTGCGCAGGTGCTAAAATTGGGTCCTGCACCGTTTTGTACCTCGTATGGTTCGTCTGACGTAATGAGTTGAGGGAGCTTCACTGCCGGCATTCTCACTGAAGATGTTGGTACTCGATCTGATCTGTATACCTGAATAGATAACTACCTATTTTGGTAGCTGGTTTAACACGAGCACGTAGACCATCGTAGCATGGTGACCAGCGGCTTAGCGTGGAATTAATTCCAGTTTGTTCATCCAAGACGATTAAACTTCAATTTTTTTCCAAAACTGTGTCAATTTTATTCAGTCTTGAGGCAACACGTAGGTATTCGATAGGCCCCGTCATATTATTATTATTTCCTTGTTATCAGTTAAAATGATATACATCCACCTCTGGACTTCGGGATCGTCAACACCAGCCTTCAATGATCTTGAGCAGAGGATTCTTCGCCCTTTTAATCCCCAATTTCCCGAAGCAACCCCTGATATCAATTCCTTCAGTGGTTGGTTTCCCTTCCCCAGATACTCTCCAGTCTGCCAGTAATTGTCGGCCAGTTCCCAGTTGACACCTATAAATACAAACTATTTCATTCAAAACGTCCTGTTCTTCTATCAGCCCTGCTTGCTGCAACCCAGCCCTTTCAACATTATTTGGAATGTCAATATCGAAGCCGCACAGTGGGGCGGATCCGGAAAAAAACTAAGCTCCGCTCCACATTTATAGGCAATTTTGCGCTGATTCCGAATATTCCCCATGTTCCTATGCCTAAAATGGCAAATTAACTGCGTAAACATGAAAAACGCTAGAAAATTCACGTTTTTGACCATTGTAAATGCCCAAAATAATTTTTGTATGGAAGGAAAGTTGAATACCTGAGACTTCTGCGTCGAATGAGACCAACGCTGGCTCACCAACTAACAGCCCATAATTGTTGGTGATTTTTCAAAATTTACCGTTTTCTCGACTTTTTTCGTGTTCTCGACTGAAAAAGGAAAACTTTTAAATATAACCAAAAATCATGGTTACTGGCATTGGTCTCATTCGACGCAGAAGTCTCAGGTCTCT
Source organism: Lygus lineolaris (assembly GCA_030264115.1). Classification (NCBI taxonomy): domain Eukaryota; kingdom Metazoa; phylum Arthropoda; class Insecta; order Hemiptera; family Miridae; genus Lygus; species Lygus lineolaris. The sequence continues at coordinate 17,649,175 of JAEMON010000013.1, forward strand.
AACTTTTCTTTCATGTAAAAATAATTTTGGGAGGTTCCAATGGTCAAAAACGTGAATTTTCCAGGTTTTTTTATGTTTACGCAGTTAATTCGCTATTTTAGGCATAGGAACATGGGGTATACTCGGAATCAGCGCAAAATTTCCTACATACGAGTATGTGGAGCGGAGCCCTTTTTTTGCCGGAAAATGACCATTTTGCCTCACTGTGCGCCGTACCGTCAAATTCTGCAACTTCAGAACCTCAGCTACCTGAAAACTGGCTACTCGGACTTTCTCCTAAGCATTTTTTCGAAGAATAAGACTCAGGTAGAACCTTCTTGGATTCTTCATCCCCCTTGGATTCTACAGCCATCTGCTTGCACCCACAGATCAGCCATCACGTGAGTGAATGAACGCGCTGAAATCTGTAGATCTACAGATGTTGGCGCCCCAAAACTGAGATCCCGACAACCTCGTTGCTACCTTGGTCTTCCGCCATTTCTGTTCAACAGAATCTGTGAACGTGGATGTTCCTTCATCTAGTCCATGTGTCATTTTATTTAGATGATTAAAATCGTAAATTCTCTTCTTTTATTCTTGTCATTTATAAATAACGGTAATTGAATATAACATTTCAAACAGCCGTGCGTGTTCTTTTGTTTTGTTTTTTTCATTTACCGGTTTGTCCTGATTGCTCTGCCAAAGTTTAGCCGACTCTATCTATTTCATAATTCAAGATTTATATTATCGTAAGTTGATAACACCTCTTTAACCAAGAGAATGTATAGAATGAAGGTTTGAATTTTTTGGAATATCTATTATGTATCCATGAACAAGATAGAATATTGGTAGATTTTTAAACCAAGTTAAGGGTGAGCCATATGAGATTCATGTGTTTGCCCTACCCAATCAGGCACGCCTCGCCTCTGGTGAGTGCGAATTCAATTTACTCTCGTTCTTTTTCCAAAGACTCTTTTTAGCTACCTACTGAATTCAGTATTATCATTGTCAGAAGTACTCCTGTATTTTATTTTCTCCATAATATTAACGAGTATTCGCACTCCATAGGCCCACCTGTAGGTAGGAACAATCGATTTCCTGTTTTCAATTCATTATAATCTTTATCATTGGTCTCAATCTTCTCCTTTTGAACCTAGTCCACAAATTATTTAATCAATTTTAACCTACAGAATTAGTTCGCCAAAGGCTTATCCTTTAGGTTTTCCATTTACGTTAAATTCAGAGCAATTCAATCCTATGTTGAAAGCAACTTTATGTGTTACTATTCTTGAACAAACGCCCTTTGCGCCAATTGAATCACGAGGTAATCTTTTATGGACTCAAGCTATCATCGTCCAGTAATGGTCTAGTAATTTACAAACTTCATTTTACTACCTAATTGATTACTTTCCCTCGCAACCTTTATTGCGATTACAAAAACAACATCCGTGTAGTATAGCGAGACTACTGCAAAGCATCCTTGCGTGGGACTGATTATTCATAATTTTAATGCATTTTAAATAATCATTTTGTTTAATCAAACAATGTGTGAAAAACTCATGTTTTGTTGGCTGTTCTTGTGGCAACTCTGATCATAAATCCTTCTTATAAATCCCTCTCTACCTCATCATAAATCAAAAGCAGCCATTACCTTTTGTCGTTGTTCCCCTGTTTGAACAACATAGAACGATTTTGAAAGAATTTTCGTGTTTTTGTTCTTGCGCCACTCCGGCCCACCCAGTTCGCATTTTACGTGTGACAACGTCGTTTCACATACGGAATCGACCAATACCTGACTTGGCAGTATTCAAGCAGTTTGGAAGCTCTAAAAATCGAAATCAACTGAAATCCCATCGCACGGGGGGCCCCTGAGGTAATCTTCGTCACCAATAAAGGTAAAACCACCTACCGGGGATTGAATTTGGGGCTCATTTTTCTCAAGCATGAGTATCATATCGTGATAATGATAATTTAGGAGGTATATCGTAATGTAGGTTACAAAGTGTTTTTTCAGTACTAGATTAACCCCAAGAATCCATTTTTCATGAAATTTCTAAATTTCTCAAATTTTGAGAATTCTCAACTTTTGAGAAAAATCAAATTTTGAGTCTCAATTCTCAAATTTTGAGAATTGTCATCGAGTGATAATTGTTTGTCTCAAAAATGATTCTCACTCACTGAGAAAGAATGTTTCTCAACGCAATTTTTCAATCTTGTTTTTTAATTGTAATGGTTTAGAAACAGTTTCTTACTAATTTTAGGAACTTTAGCAAATGTTCTAAGAAAATAAAGCTTTTGCAATGGGCCCGAAGAAATTATTATTTTGTCCTAAAACGTATTATTCCGTCCTTTGAAAATGCCGTATATATATATATTTATTTATTTATAGCATTTCCAAGTCAAATTCAACGTTTTCCAAGTCGAATTCAACTTTTTCCAAGTCAAATTCAACTTTTTCAACAAAAAAATTCAACCTTTTCCAAACCTTTTGTTATGGAAAAGGTTGAATTTTACTTGGAAGAAGATGAATTCGGTTTGGAAAAGGTTGAATTTGTTTTGGAAAAAGTTGAATTTGACTTGGAAAAGGTTGAATTTGACTTGGAAATGCTATATGTAATGTGAAGATAGGTAAAATGGTGTCATACTGGGTATCTAGGAGGTACCTACCTATAAACCTATACTCTGGCCGAAGTACAGAAATTTCATTTTAGGCCTATTATTATTATACCTTATTATTATTATACCTAAGCTAGGCCAATACTTTCTTTTCAGGCCAATACTTCCCATAAACTCTTTGATTCAACTGAAGAAAGTAAGAATTCTTCAGGAAGTTCCCTTAAGGAAAAGAAGTGTTCTTCCCATGGAACTGAAAACTGAGAATCAACTAAAATACCCCACGCTATCACTCTTATGGCTCAATGAGCAGTGATCGAGTCATGGGGGATACCAAACTAATGACGTTCATAATACTAAATTTGAAGAAAATAATGAGAATTGAGACAATTTTGGGAGACAATTTCTCAAAAATTGATACTTGATAATTGAACAAAAAAATTCTCAAAAGTTGATAATTGAGACTCGGATCTTTAAAAAATTCTCAAATATCAATACTTGAGAATTTTTTCATTTTGATGCCTGATAATCGTAGATTTTATCATAAAATGATAATTTTTCGATGATATTGGTGAGAAATTGAGAATCTCAATTCAATCTCTGCCACCTACCTTTCTTGCAGCACGGGTGAGGGGGAAATTATGATGTAACTAATTTCAGACTTCACCCAATCAGCCTTGACATATATGAGAACCTCATATCTGTATTTTGGCTTTGGCCAATTTCACAAGAGAGCTAAAAACTGAAATTTCTTGGTTATGTCGAAGATGGGTCACGAAGTCATCTGTTTGTGCTTCTTTTGAACAACCTTGAATCAATATCTACTTGTAAAAACCTTGTATTTAAGCTAAAAGGGCTTTGTTTTATAAGCCCATTTAATTGCAACAACACCAGCCACGAAGTTTTCTTTTACGCCTCCAGAGGGCAAAATGATCGTTTTCCGCCGAAATTCAAACCACAACGACGAAGAAAAACTGTTTTCATTTCAAAAACAAACAAAAAAATTGTTTTTTCCAAAGTGCAGATAAGAGGTTTTCATGTGATGCCTTCGATATCACACTTAATTGTTGTATTCACGACTTGAAAGAAGGTATTTATGTAAGAAATGCTATATTTTTTTACCTACTTTGTCTTAACCATCCTCCCATAACTGTTTTTCTTGAAATGTCCATATTCGTGAGCTCAGCCTCTCCTAAAGCCGCCCCTGACCCACACAAAAGCCTTCGAATTTCGATGAGGTTTCGTGCAAAACGATGGCAAAATTCCTAGGCCAGGTTTTTAGGCTTTAGGCAACCAAGATTAGGCATCCTGCCTTGGAATAAAAACAGGTAAAAGAAAGAAAACAATTTAAGTTTTAAACCTCGTAAATAATTATTATGTATGGCAGCTTATTTCATGTATATAAATCTGTAAAACTTAATAGGTATCTCACAATAATGATTAAGTGTGACATAATTCAAAATATAAAGGTATTTATATGAATTATACTTAGATGAATACAAATATCAAATTAGAAATAGGCAGGTAAATGTTGGTTAAATTTCGTTAATCGTTGGTTGAACGTTCCGTATAATGAAGAAGAGCATAATAATATTAAGATGTCGCATTCATTTACGCGTTATGATTGGGCGTTCACAATTTGTAGGCTTGACGCATCATCAGGTCGAAGTACACGTCTGCGTCTATTGAGGCTGAAATGCCGCAGTAGTAGTTGAAGAACTCTTCTTTCGTCACCTGAAACGACCAATCAAACGATCAGTTGCAATAAATTAGAGTCGTTAAAATAAAATACGTTAGTGTTGAGTGTTGCCATACTAGTTATACGTATGAGAAGTTATACTAGGGTTGAGGGTGGAGAAAAATCAATGCTTTTCTTCAATGATTACGTCCGACTAGTTTCGCCGTTTAATTCGGCCTCATCAAGGACATTAGTTTAAGTGGGAGGATCTAGGAGGGTTAGGAGGAGTGAGAAAGAATAGAAAGGAGTTAAGAGGAGTTAGAAAGAATAGAAAGGAGTCAGGAGAAGTTAGGAGGTATTAGAAGGAGTAAGAAAGAGTTAGAAGGAGATAGGAATAATTAGAAGGAATTAGGAGGAGTTAGGAGTTAGAAAGGAAAGAAAGGAGTCAGGAGCAGTTACAAAGAATAGAAAGGAGTTGGGAGTTAAGAGGAGTTAGAAAGAATAGAAATTAGTTAGGGGAAGTTAGAAAGAATTAGAAGGAGGTAGGAGGCATTAGAAGGAGTTAGGTGAATAAGAAGGAGTTAGGAGGAGTAAGAAGGAGTTAGGAGGAGTTAGACAGGACAGAAAGTAGTCAGGAGAAATTAGAAAGGAGTTAGGAGTTAAGAGGAGCTGGAAAGAATTGAAAGGAGTTAGGAGGAATTAGAAGGATTTAGAAGAAGTTAAGAGGAGTTAGAAGGAGTTAGGAGGAATTAGAAGGATTTAGAAGGAGTTAGGAGGAGTTAGAAAGAATAGAAAGGAGTTGGGAGGAAGCGAGGAACAGCTAGGCACTTAGGAGAAATAGAGATTTAAAAAAAAAAACTGG
>JAEMON010000013.1:17662807-17678451 GCA_030264115.1 Lygus lineolaris
CATAGCTTCCTACCTTCGGTAGTGAGGAAGCAAAACGTCAAACTCCAAACCCATTAATGAATCCCATAAGGAAATGCTCCATCCATACCACATCAATCGTAGAAACTTTTTAATTATGGAGATTAGGTAGGTATAAGAAGGTAAAGAAAAAAACAGTACCTACCATTGATGCACTCAAGGGGTGACAGGCACCTAGCTCATAAACTTCTAACTGAAGTAAGTATGGTTTTTCTTACAATTTTAAATTGGTTGTTTCAAAATAATTATTTTCGAATCAATTGAGATGTTCACGTTTATAGTTCTACAGAGTTGACGGAACAATTGACGTCAACACGTAAAAATAAATTGCAAAACAGTTTTCAGAGGAGAGAAGCCGAATCGCCATCCAAACTCAGACTGATGTATCAAAAATATGCAAACCTATTCATTGATTTCAATGGATCGATATGAAGATGATCCCTTGGTAATTTCAAAGCTCAGAGAAGGCATGTACCTGCTTCATTAATCTGCCTACTGATTCATAAGATATTATTCCAGTCATCTAAAAGAGATTATTAACAATTAAACATGGCATATTGGAGCTAGTGCGGTAGCCTTGCTATGTAATAAATTAATGCTATAAAGTTACAAAGGGCTGGTGACCAGACCAGATCGTAGGAGCGCTAGAGAGCTAGTGTACCTCACTGACTCCAGTATGCCAAAATTGTCATCGTTTTTCTTTATAATTCGAGAAATAGTGAAGAAGAGGAGACAAGATAGCATGCTATGGATATGTGACTTACCCATTTCATTCGATCAGTAAAAAACCCATGAAAATAAAGAAATAATAAACCGGTTCGTAAGTCAAATTTTCAATAAATTTTCAAATAATAACATCCCTCGTCTCGCGATGTATATCAGACTTATCATAACTAATTCATCAGGTTTGTCTCGAGTTGTTAACACTAATATGAAGGTGCTATTGATTTTAAGGGTCGATTCAGGTAATAGACACATCTCAGTTATGAATGACCTTTGTTCAAAATAAACATTGGCGTAGCAGTAACAGTCGAGATCAAAAGCATGTTTGATGCTCGTTATCTCTATTTATAGTGCGTTTATCCACAGGTCTTCTGGCTGAACCAGGCCAATACTTGCGTGTACAATGAAATATTTATAAATGAGTCGTCTCAAAATTATGGTATGTTTTTTTGTGAAACTTACAGCATTCGTGATAAACATTTCAATTTTTGTGTGGATAGAACGATGATGATCTAACTGCAGGCCAACTAAATTGCGATCAAGTGACATAGATACTATAATATTATAGTACCTGTTAAAAATAGCGCAAATTCTCCTATCAACAATTATTACTTCAACTCTCTCTCCCAACTCGTGTCACACAGGGTAGCTTGAGAACTTTCAGGACCACAAATTTTGGGCTGAAAGAAGTAACTACTCTGTCTTGTAAAAGTATGTAGTTTATCAGATAATTTTGATAAGTTTTTTGTTATTTGGCCCACTCTGGGTTGGTTCGATAAAATTACTGAAATCCTAATGTAAATACTAGGTATATACCCACCCTGATAGATATCAGCATCTCATCTAGCGTGATAGTGCCAGAACCGTCAGTGTCAAATCTGTCGAATAGTTGTTTCATGTGTTCCTCGTCGAGTTCCAAACCAGACTCGGTAACTCCTTTGTTGAACTCCTCGAAACTCAGGGCTTTGCTCCCGTCATCGTCCATCCTTCTGAATAGCCTGCCATGTAAACAACAAGAAAATTATGACATTTATGATAAATAGGTATTTATTGCTTTTTCCGAACTATGACGTCAACTGAATCACATTTGGAAACTATCCTCGAATTTTACCCTTTTGGTAGCTAAGTACGTGTTTATTACATTTTGCTTCCTCACTACAGAAGTTGGGAAGCTATGTAATCGTGAAAAAAAAAACAAAAAAACAATTTCTGTCTTGCAAAATCAAAAGGTCTACTTACTTTTTACGTTTCAGAGCTTTCTGGACAATATCGGTTCCTTGTCTGTCTGTCCGTCTGTCTATTTGTGGTCAATTCGTTGTTAATTTTCAGGGATTGTGTGGGTTGACCTCGTGACGGTGCCTTAATAATCAATGGTGATGCCATCGGATCAATATTAATGTGAATTTCCTGAAACTCCGCCGTCTCAGTTCCTAATACGACTTACGAGAGCCAACCAAACAGCTATTTTAGACAAAACCACGGCCTTTCAATGATTTCTACACTACGCAACTACCTTGACTGGCACCGTCAGTATTTGAAGAGCTACCATATATGCAGTTATAACAGCGAAAACGCTAGAAATTTTCAAAAATGAAACTAGACAGCTTCTGAAAAGTAATCTAGGAATTACCTCAACATTGCAATCACTGTTGTAAAAAACACTAAGTATCCATAATTACCATTAACTGTTAGATCCGAATTACTGTTAGAAAAACTGTAAGAAATTATATTATAGGACATGCACTGGAAGTTTCGGCCTAACATGAACTAACAAAAAACTGAGAGAGAAGGGCCTGGACAGGTCACTGTGACCTATAGGCCAAATCGTAAATTGATGGGAAATTAGCCGTAAGCACAATCTTTAAACTGTTCGAAAATACGTGTAATAACTTTCTTTGTGAACAAAATAAATGAAATTAAATAATTGACCGATTTCCCTCAAATTCAGAGGGTAGTTACTAATAGCTACTGCGCATGCTAAACTTGAAATTTGTTGTCATAGGGAACTCCGGAACTAGTCTACCTATTCCGATGAAATGTTCACTAATTGATTCTATAATTATGTCCATGCTGCAAAAGTGAGGAGCCTGTACTGGCCACCCAACTTGACAGAGACGTTTTAGGTTGGATGAGGAAAGTAAAAAAAAGTTGTAACTTGTGGAAAAATGACTCCTCAAGCGCCTCTTGTTAGGTAAATAAGTGTGTAAAAACAGCTATCGGCTCTGAACAGCTATAAAGGTGGACAATCACCTCCTCCTTCCATTACAATCACCCAGCAACAAAAATCACCGATTACTGAACTCAATTATTTATCAGTATTGCAGTACCTATCACTAGCTCTGTTCCAACTATTTCGGATATATTCGATTAGTTAGGTGAGCAGAACCTTCTGCGCACAATCTTGTGAATATTTGAATTTTCTGTCTGTTCTATGCGTTGAATATTATCATAGCGAAATCTCCTGTACCCCTCAGGATTGATTCAACTAACATCTTTACGCCCAAACTTTTCTTCCAGTTGAATTTAATAATAATATTATTGCGTTGGGAACCAGAAAAGTCCGTTTCCAAGTCTTGTGTGAGTTTTATGGAGAAAAATAGGATGGGAAACCTGAGTTCCCCGTGACCGATAGTGGAACGTAAAACTTCCCAGCTGCGTGGAGCCTTTTCTATATGATCAGTACCTGTTTTCTATATTATTCTCAATATTGCTCCACTTTACTGGCGTTGCTAATATCGTAATTCTTGTTTCAGTTCTTCTCTAGAGGCCAAAAAAATATTGGTTCTCGTCCCCAAACCACACGCAGATTCATACCTTCCGACGTGATGAAACATTGTAATCTATTTCGACATCAACCGTAAAATGTAAATGATTTTCATGTTGAAAATAAACTATGTTCACCAAACCTTTTGTAATTATTGCTAGATAAATGTGATAGCAATGTCTCGAATAATATCGTTCCTGTAAATTTCGATGTAGGATGTTAGAACTCGTTTACATCGTCACAAATAATGATCTCTAACATATTTGTTATTATATTTTATGATACATAAACTTCATAAGAAAATCAATTATCTCCTAGATTCTTCCCAAAAAGCCATAAAACAGGAATCTATCAATTCATGTTGAACCGGTCGGAGGGAACTGTGGTTCTCCATTCTCATCAGGACAACTTACCCGAGAACCGGTCATGGGGAATCTCGGTTCTCCTTTTTCTAAATTCGTCAAAATTCGAAAAAATTACATTTTTAAATAGAGTCTTTGAAGAAAGAAATGGGGAGGGACATTTTTTCCCCCAACTCATTCTGAGTCCGAACTGTTAAGGGTTAAGAATATTCGAATATAAACTTTTTAATATATGAATTTCAGATTTCAGTTGGAATCTCTGGTACTGTGGTACTGAAAATCACAGTATCAACTATCTCTAGTGAGAAAAAAGATAAGTGGTAGGGGAAGTATCGTAGTGTAGTTGATTGATTTTATGGACCCCTTCTTAAAGTTGTGGCAATGCAATGTGGCAATGTCTCGTTGTGTGCAATGTGGCAATGGTACACTAGACCGTAAAAAAGTCTTTAGAGAAAATGCCAAATAAGGCTAATAAAAGGCCTAATAATTTGCTAATTATTTTTATGACCATTACAGCCTGTTACGGTCCGTACTTCTGATATTGTATTAATTTATAAGGTAAGTCGTAATAACTATTCAGGGGTTCTTCACCGCGATCAAAACAAGTAACTAACTAGTGCTTCTTGAGAGTCGGTAGGGTTGAATGAAAACTTGAATGAGATGGTAGGGTTGTTCATACTGACGGTTCGCTGTATTTTTATAGCATCTTCGGAGCAAGGACATAACATAGGTTGCTGTCAACGTCAACTCTTGTTTTGTTTTCAATACCTTGTCTGGTTTGTGAACACCTTGTGTTAATATTTTGGGGTTAACTCCTTGTTAATACTCTTCAATGTGCCTACTACCTCATTCAAATTAAAAATTATCTTCCTTGCTCCGAAGATGCTATAAAAATATAGCGAAACGTCAGCATGAAAGTCTAGTTTTCATTCAACCCTACCGACTCTCAAGAAGCACTAGTTAGTTACTTGTAAGTCGTAATAATAAAATCGGTCTCGAATAAGATGTAACCAATTAGTCACTTAATCAGGTACCTACCTCAATCGTTAACTTTCAAGTTTTAAATGAATCGTTCCTTAATTATTAATCACTGGGTACCTTGTGACTCCAAGAGTGACGAATTGCCGTGTTTGCGCCACGAAAAGCAATACAGGGTCAAATAATATCGACCGCGCCTTCTCCCATTACGATACTCATCGCCGATGTCGCAACCCAAATCTGCAACAATTACCCCCTCCCCTCTTCTTGTTCATTGTTCTCTTCGAAAAGGATCTTCGATACACCGATGACGGATCACTGATCAATAATTCGGTTTTTATTGCTCTCGGCGATCGCAGTCGAAAACTTTGTACGCCGTGTCGTGAATTTTCAAATCAGCAGGGGTTTAAAATTTTATGGTCACGAATCGCTATTGTAATAATAATGACCACAATCCGGAATTTCATCAGTCAAACTTCCTCAAAAATAGACGGGGTTGATTAATCTTTATCCCTGAATAATGGGCCGATAATGAGACCGATTGCCTGTAGTAAACATCTGGTTTAGAGTAACATATTTATGGTTCGACCATTGTTAATTATACAGGGTGTCCGGTCTAGTAACGACGAAACTTCAGGGATCGATTCTACAACTAATTTGCAACAAAAAATGTCTCTTAGCAATTTTCTTCGAACCCCCTTAAAAAGTATATAAGAAATGTATAAGAAAGTAATAAAAAAGAGTAGAAAGTAATAAGAAAGTGTATAAAAAATAATTAAGGCATGGGTCGTTGATTATGAGGGTCCGGCGATTTTCGAATTGGCTCATGCGCAGTTCGATTGTTCCTGTTGTCTGATACCTATATCGGTACTTGAAAATCTCAATTTCGGAAATTTCGGACTTAAGTTTGGCATCTGGATCCGGACGGTTTTTTTTTTTCAGTTCGAAAATAGTTACATCACAATTAGAGGAGGTTGAGAAATTGCTTCATGCCCGATTCCAGTGTAGGCAAACGTCATTTCTCAATAAAAATTTTTTTGAAAAGGAATGTGAAAACAAAGCTTCCGCTACCTTCGGTAGACTTGGAAGCAATAAAAGTAATTATTACTTTTATTGCTTCCGAGTCTACCGAAGGTAGCGGAAGCTTTGTTTTCACATTCCTTTTCAAAAAAAGTTGTATCCTTCAAAATCGAAATTTAAACTCGCATTTTTAATCTCAGAACTTCCTGAAGAAATTTGGTTCCTTGTAGGTCTGTCTGCCCGCATTTCCTTGTTACAGCCATATTTTCCAGAGTTTTCATTCGATTATCTTCAAATTTTCAGGAATACTTAAGGTAGGGCCCCTTGAGGTCCCAAATTAATTTCATCATGATTTAATCAAAGGCAAACTCTGCGTATGCGCTAACGTGGAATTCACTAAATTATTTCGTTACCGCCCTAATAACCGCAGTTATATCATCAGATTTCGTTCACATTTTCTTGGACGCGAGGAAGCTATGTGCCGAACGAAGAGTATTTTCGGTTGTAACTGAGGCTCTGACCACTCAATTCCCTTATTCAACCACACCGTTGGAACCGCCCGAGCCTCTAGAATGCTATGAAAGCAACGGGTTTCAATAAGAACAAGTAATTGGACTGAATTATTACTCATAAATAAATCATCTAAATGAATGACACCTTTTAATAACAACTGAAATTAAAAGAGTGTCAATTACATAATTGGGTAATTAGCACCCTGACTACATATTACTATTACATTACTATTATTTACTACTATTATTACTATTACGTATTACATATTACTATGTAGTACCCTGACTACATAACTTATTACATAAAGTGGGTAATTAGCATTCTGACTACATATCTTAACGATTCCCGGTGGTTCTATTGCATTCTGGTCACATCAATATGGTGTGATATGGGAATTTGAATGTTTATTTACAACCTAATTTACAACCAAAAAACAAGTTAGCAACTCCCACGTGGCTCAACTTGAAGCTATTCCCACGTGCTCGATTTGACATCTTTTCAAGAGGGGTACCTATGCACTTTGGTGAGCAAATGTTCAACTTCGAACTTCTCCCACGTTCTCGATCTGGTGAACTATAGGGGTACCTATGCACTCTGGTAAATAAATGTTCAACTTCGAACTACTCCCACATTCGGCTTGGCTTGATGATTCTAATGAAATTATTACACATGATTACCTTATTGGGTCATTTAGTAGGTTTATATTGTTGGTTATCTGGGCAATTTGATTCAGCTGGGCTTGAAAGGTGGTAATTCCAGTGAAATAGAACGATTTTCGAGGCTTCTGAAGAATACTGGACGAAATGAGCCCTAAATCGTCCAGTGCATCCATCACCTATCCTCTCGAAATAACCGGAAAATGTAGGCTTCAACCATCGATTGGACAGACCTCGTCAATAACTCAAAAGCAGAGTCTTGACAGCCCCTTAAGAGGTAACTGAATAAACTTGTCAGGCCAAACCGATTGACCTTTCGTTGAAAAGCGCATTTTCCCACCGATTTATGAAGTTCGTGGTGAATTCAGATTTAACGAGATGGAAACTCATTCCTCTGTGCCTACAAATATTCTTAATGGCGAAAGTGAAATACTTATTTATTCAAAGGTTGTGGAGTCACACACCTTCCTTAAAGGCTAATTCTGTACAAAACAATCTAGGAGCTCTCTTCAAATATAGGCAAAATTAGACCAATTAGAGTTGAAACTAAGTTAGTTTTACCTAGGTACTCCTCGTTGCATACTTAGATTTAATTTTAAAACACAAAGTTCTCTACAAATTTCAATTGATGAAAAATTGATTGAGTTCAGCCATTCATTTATGAGCGAATTTCCGTAGATTACCTTACTTATCTTTCCAGTGCTTTGTTGTGAAAATATGAAATTAAGATTGTTAACTCAAGAAATGTAATCTTAATTATTGGATGGGACATTTCATGCTTACATATAATAATTTCCTATGGTCTCTACCGAAAATGACTATTCATCGTGATCTACAATCTTACCCGAGACCCCATTATAACTGCATTATTTTCTTCGAAAATTTGCTTAAATAATTTTTAGTAGCTAGTTAATACCTACCTTTGAAAATAGAAATTTAGTCACTGAATTTTCGTCTCCCAGATATTCATTAATGAAGACAAAATCCAAGGTCAAGGTTAGCTCAGGCAAAGAGTCTAGACGAGAAGGATAGGTCCCACAGGAAGTACATAATACCACAAAAAGGAAATGAATGCCAATAGCCGCTATTATGAATTTATTATAGAATCTGCGATATTTGAGGTACTAGGAGAATCACGCGACGTCTAAATCCAGTTCGTCCTTCAAACTTGAAGAGTAGGATTTTATGTAGGTAAATCAAAATGTAAACATGATGTCAAAATTATGTTGTTACCAATGCTTCCATTCGAATTTATATTTTTCACCGAAACCATGCCCAGTTTGAATGTTTTTTGTAATACTAAGTAAAATGGTATTATTTGATTGAATGGTTTCGAGCGTGACATAAATACATGCACTAGACTCCGTGAAACCTATCGACTTGTAAAGGTAATCAATAACCAAACGAGATCATGCAGGAAAAAGTCAGTCAAGGGCGGCTCATCAAAGTTTCATGGGAGGCAGTTGGGCAGTCGAACGAGTTGATGGTTGATTAATGATTAAACTCTCCCATGTTGGGGTAGGTAGTAAGGTAGGTAGTAATAAGGGGTTCCATAGTATTGGACAACAGAATAAACAAGATAGGTACAAATGGAATTAACCTCTCCTTATCGATAAATATAATATTGTTCCGAAACCATTTCTGATCATTAATATTATTCAATACGTTAGCCAATTGTTTAATTTTGAATTCGATTTGGACAATTTCCAAAGTGTAGGTATATTGTTTTGCACTTACTTTAGGTATATTTTCATTTGGAATTCTAATCTGATATTATGACATACTAAAATTTGTCTTTCATAGTTCCGAGGCGCAGTAGCGAATTTCGAAGAACATGGTTCCAAGAAATTGTGTTGTGCAAATTTCTGAAACTTTTCTCAAAGTAAATCAATTTCAAACCATTCGAAAACGATTCTTAGTGTTCAAAACTTCTTCATGTGTATGTTTATAACATTTTTATCATTACCTTTTTCACGTCGAATAAATTGTTCACTTGACCTTTTCACATTGAATTCAATTTTTGTGCACCTTCAATCGAATGGATTTAATTGGAAGTGAAAAACGTTTAATTGAAAGAAAAACGGTTTAATTTAATGCGGAGAAGGGTTTTTAATAGATGGGAAAATGACATAATGTACTTATTTGTCACTCCGGACGATATCTAACCTTTGGTATGCTATGAAAAATTAATAAAAAATAAAAACGTCAATAGTATGAAGAGAAAGGACCAGGTCAGGGGCGGATCTTCGTTGGCCAGATATTTTAGAGGGGGTATTCTCAGAAGTACATTTTTGAATAAAGGTCCAGAAGCGTTTAGAAAAACGTGTTTTTGAGGTTTTTGGAGAACTTTCCCGAATTGAACATAGGAACACAATACGCAAAATGGCTCCTACAAGTATGGGCCATCCAAATATCAAAAGTTAAAAAAGCTCAAAAATACCAAAAAATCGCTTTAAAAAAATCCTTTGAAAATTCGATCATTAACGAATCATGACTGGTTTATTTAATTTTTTTTAAGTCTAGTAAGTAGTAACTTTATAGAGACAACCATCAAAAATGATAATTTTTAAAATATATGTCTGAGGAAAGGGTCATCTTGAAGAGAAGGCGCTAAAGACATTTATTTTTGAAATTTCAAAAACACAACAGTGAGAATTCATTTTGATGCGTTCAAAGCCTCTTTCTCTTCATTAATAATTTGATTAGGGTTTCATTTACTTAATGCCTGCATTTGATTGTTTTGATTTTACTTTTTTTGGTCAGCAATAACGAGAAATAAGCGCCCCCAACTGCTATATAGTACCTGGCTTGGGGAACAGGTGTCTCTTCTAAAACAAAATTTCTAATTTCGTGTAGAAGGAACTATAGGAAAAGGTGGTTTACCTGCCGAGTGATAGGATCCCAGAAGTTCCTCTAGAAAGGCAGAGATGTCTGAGCTTCTCGAGGGGGTCGGTGGCCACAGCAGCACTCCGCTTGCTCTTGTTCATCAGCTCCGACTCCTGACGGGACGCGGCGCTCTGCGGCCTCATGTCGTCTGCAAGGGAGACGAGGTAGCTTACTGAGTTGATCATGAAGAGACTTTTAACTACTGCTGATGATGACGAGGTAAAGCTGATGCTGCTGAAGGTTGGTGGAAATGCTGACGCTATGATATGGAGGGGAGTTGGGATCTAAAAGCAGAAGAAAAACCACCACCATGCAAAAAGCAAGAGCATGAAGCTGAAGAGTTAGGAAACTATGACCATGCAGGCAAGTACGAATAAATTTAACTCAGTTAACAAAGTCATAAATTCGAGGCATTAAAAACGAAACGATCAGTTAATTCTTGAAACTTGGATTACAATTTCGTTTGACTAAGGAACCTTGAAATCTTGATGATTACGAAGCGATAGCCTAAAAAAGGTATATCAGTAAGAGAGGGCTAAGTTAGGGCTAAATACTTACAGATTGAGCAAACCAGGTCATGTACAAGGTACCGGTTCCCATAGCTATTTAAGCGTTGAAATCGAATGTGGTCAACCGCAGGTCGAAAGAATCACAATTTTGAAAATATACGAGAGGTGTAATGAGAAACAATAGGTGTGTGAAATTAAGTTAAACTGACCGGGTATTTTATTTTCCCACGTATTTGTTGACTCAGGATCGAATCAAAACCCATCCGATAGGACCCTTTCCGGACGAAATTTATACAAAAGAACGTGGTTTTAGAAATAATTCGTACAATTTTTTCTCCTTCGATAACTGAGCTAAATGGTTTGATAATTTTTAAAAGCATCACCTATTATGTTTGTCGACATGCAAGAGTTATAAATAGTTTAATCCGCACTGAGCTCGTGGCCTTGCACGTTTCTTATTATTGAAAACTTGCCCTATAAACATTTGAAAAATAATAGGTAGACATGATTATCCTACCTAGGTATTCCTTTTCACACAAAGATCCGCTAACATTAACGTGAATTCATCAGGAAAGATAACTAGTGTTTTCGCGGCCAGCGCCCCTCTAGTGCAGTGTCGAGTATTTTTTAATAGAGTGGTTGTATGGAATAAAGAATTACGAATAACGAATAATCATTTGTTATTCCAAGTTGAAGAATGATTTGCTCAAAATTCATGTAAGTTGTCCAATGAACAAATATTCTGCCATGTGGAAATAGCACAAAGCTTCCTCGCATCAAAGAAAATTTGAAATAAAAATTAGTTCAAAACTCTTGAACGTGTTGATGGTTGTCAGTTCAGACAAAATATCAACACAATCGTGAACGAATTTTACGTTAATGCATGCGTAGAACGAACCGTGGATTCACATTATCATGATGAAATTCATCTGGGACCTCCTACTCTCAAAATTCCTGAAATTTTGAACAAAATCGGATGAAAACTCTGGAAGATATTGCTGTAACAACGAAATGCGGGCAGACAGACTCGGAACCAAATTTGTTCAAGGAGCTCTGAAACGAAATAACACTAAAAACGAACTAAATCACTCGCGACGAAGTTGTGGAAACCCATTTCAATAAAAAGAATTGGAGTTAATGAAAAAATGTGGCCTATTTATACTGGAAATAGGCCACGTTTTTTCATTAACTCCGGTTTCTTTTTATTGAGGTCTGAAACGTAAAATGCGAGTGAAAATTTAAACTTTGAAGGACACATTTTTTCTTCGATTCTCAAAGTGAAAACAAAGCTACCTTCGGTAAACTAGGAATCTATGAGAAAAAATCTAATAAACAAAAATCATAGAAGTCGAATAAAGGGAATTCGTGTTTGGTATAGTTTTTGATGATGCCTATAACTTATTAACCGGCGGAATTGATTAATTGCAAACTGGATTCCGAAACGAGAACCATAAAACTAAGTCAGAAACCATCAAAATCTCTACCAAATACCCGATTCTCCACTAGTATTGATGAAAATGTGTACTCTCGTCCATAACAAATATAACTACGCTAACGTTACTCCAAGGACCCTCCCCTTCGGTGTTACGCCCTCCTTCCCACACTCCCATTTTGGGGGGTCCTTGAAGTAACGTTAGCGTAGTTATACTACTTAAGATCCAGAACATACATTTTGCTTTCTCAATAACGAAGGAAGGAAGCTATGTTTATACGTGCAAGAAATGAAAACAAAATTTTTCGTCGAAAATCAGAATTTCCACTTGCTTTTTACGTTTCAAATATTTCAGAACAATTTTGGTTCGGTGTCTGTCGGTCTGTGGTCAATTCCTTGTCCCAGGCAAAACTATACATTGAAATGGTTGACACAATTTTTTCACTTGAGATTTTGAAAACATTTTTTTCATTTTTTCTACCCTCTGATCAAACTCCCCCTTAATAGGCGCCTAACGTTTTCTTGCATTCAAGTTTGAAATTTTCATCAAAGAAATGAGATAATCGCAAAGTTGACCATACCGTTGGAAACCTTATTAAATGAAGAAGTTTTCAAGAGATTCGCCAGTTTCCAGAATTTTTTTTTTTGGAAGAGTAGTAATGTTTTAAAAATTATAAGGAATTTCACTTTTTCAAATCCGTCTATGTTTGAGCTGCTGTTATGGTCTTTAGATGGTACTTTTCAAGAATGGCAGTACACCATACATACAGAAAATTTAACGCTGATTCAAAAAATGTAGTCCAAAGTTAAAATTAAATGGAGGAAAGCGGAGGAATGTGAGTTTAAAAGGAAAAAACACGGTTTTCCTGAAAACCCCCTTTAAAAATCATATCTCGAGAAAGGAATCAGATAAAAATACGCGGTTGGCGGCATTTCACTCCATTTTTAATGTAGTTTTACCATTTTTTTGCATCTACGAGCAGATCACCCTGTATAAAGTTATGGTCCGAATTTGATGAAATTTTCAGGCATTGCGCGGGATAGCTCCGTAACGATCCCCTATGTATTTCATTGCCATCGGGCAGCTAGTAGCGTGAGCGCATGTTCAAACGTGAATTTCCTGAAACTACGATTTCTCAGTTACTATTATTTAAATTGAACTATTTCGCTCAAATTCGGAGGGTTGTTGAAGGCTGACAATTACCTTCGAATTTCGACACGATTGTATCATTATACCGACTGCGCATGCGATATTCTGAAATGAGTTTCAAGGCTATAACTCCGGAACTATTCGACCAATTTCGGTGAAATTTTCAGAGGTTGTACGGGGTAGCCCTTGAACAGTCCCCTATCAATTTCATAGCCATCGGGCCACTAGTAACGCGAATTTCCTGAAACTACGATTTCTCAGCTCCTAATGGACCGATTTCACTCAAATTCGGAGTAGTTGAGGGCTGACTCCAAGACAATTACCTGAGAATATCGCCACAATTGGATGAGTGATGGCAAACTTGAAATTTATTGTCATTGGCATGACTCTGGAACTATTCTGCTAGTTTTGCTGAAATGTTCACTAACTGATTCTGTACGTCCATGTTATAAAAGTGAGGAATCTATATACTACCCACATAACTTGGCAGACGTTTTTACCTACTTCCGTTATTCGTCGGATTCATTTTTTTTAAGTTTATATTAAAATTATTAAAAAATGCAGAAATTGAAATACATAAATTCCGGCCATCTGGACGAAGGTAGGTATATAGCGACAATGTGAGGGGAGGGGCTGCAGACGGGCAAAGTGCAATATAAGATAGATAGCTGGGCAGGTCAGTTGATGTGATACCTACTAAGGTACCTGTCTTCCGATTTCTGATAAATACTATCGGATAGCCACTGTTCGTAGTTTCGTGATTAAAAATGAAAAGTTCTCATTTTGTTTTGTCAAGTTCTCAATTTGATTTGGAAAGTTCTCAATTTGATTAGGAAAGTTCTCAATTTGATTTGGAAAATTCTCAATTTCATTTGGGAAATTCTCAATCTGACTTGGAAAACCTATAACGAATAAAACATTCGAAAAATGTTATTCATAAATAAATAACGCCCAACAATACCCTAGGGTATAAACTTCTGGTATCCACGTTCTGAACGTTAACAAAATTATCGAGTCATTCTAATAATCGGTATAGGTCTGGTAATCCATGGTATTTATCTCCGAGGACAGAGGTGGACAACACGCACTCAAAGTGGTTAGATCGATTTGTTTGAGAACTGGGGAAAAATACCTGCTTAGTAGGTCAGTAGGGTAGGTATTAATAGTCAAATTCAACACCCACTACTAATACGCGTAATGGGCACCTTCGTAGTCTTGTCATAGTACGAGTGGATAGGAAGGTAATTTCTGTGCGATTTCCGTAAGGTTTTTCGCAAAATGATGGTAATGTTTCTGGCGTAAATAAATAATAAATAAAATTATGCGTGTATTGCATCCCATTGGATAATGTAAATTATACTATATATTATACAAGTACCTGCTATGTACTACCAAAATTTAGCTATTTTGCTCGCTAATAGTGCTGTCGGTAAATCCGATTTTACGTTCATCACTCAAAATTGTATCCTAACCTATTGTATGTATTCGGCATCATTCTTTATGTTTGTAATTTACACGAAAAATACGGGTCGGTTTCCAAGACCTAGTCCATCCGTAGTTCATTTGGACAAGCATATAATCGAAATATAATCTGGATACATTTAGTAAAGGTGTGTACCTACACTTAATTAAAGGTAATTGAGATGAGAAAATGCTTGGACCAGCCCTTCCTGCCCGTGTGTGAAGTGTGAACGTCAAATTTAACGGTAGGTAGGCAATTAGAGTGGAGTTTGGCTCAATTATGAACGCAGAGAGCACTTTAGGAAATGACAGACATTAGTTTAATGGAAGTTGAATTCTCAGAAGGCCCCAACATGAACATCAAGTTCGTGTTTAACGCGATGCGCCATAACAATGAAGGTCGAAGCCCAAAACAACAATTTAATTAGCTAGGGCTGAGGGTCAGTCAAAAATCCGATATCTGTGTCAATCTGTAAATTGTGATTAATAATGCCACTTGGTTGACAACGTTTCAACTGCAGCCTCGCCCTTTGAGACGGTTAGAACTGTGGATAAGAGTAGTGTCTAGATTCTGGTTTGGCAAGGTTTTAATTGCAGGTTCAACCGTAATCAGTCGAGGATCAATATCGCCCTTTTGACCCTGGTTTAATAAAGTTCCAATTCACTGTTGCATCTAGTTTGGTTCCAACCGGACTGTTTTTAGCGAATGTTCGGAGAAAATGAAGCTATTGCAATGGGTTCAACATTTTAGTAATGCAAATTTTTGGACTAACTCCAAGGGGTCAAATTTTGACAATTTGAGTCAAAAATCGCTATAAAACGTGTTTTTTGAAGTTTTTGGTGTAAATTACTATCTTGAACATAGGAATATGGTATACTGGGAATCAGCGTGAAATTTCCTATTTGAATCACCCACCAAATCGGTTAAAATTATTCTTTGAAAATTCGCTCATCAACTCATGCTGCATGAATGGAACTTTTTTCGATTGATTTCCCAAACTTTCAGCTGGTGCCTCCATTTGAGTTTGGAAAGGTTCCAACTCTTGCCTTGACCCTAGTTTGACAAGGTTCCATCTGCAGGTTGAACCCCGGTATATGACATGAATCCGACAAACCTGACTGAATTCAACAGAATTGAAAAAAAAACGTCTGCCAAGTTGGGTGGGCAGTAT
>JAEMON010000013.1:17695052-17705159 GCA_030264115.1 Lygus lineolaris
GAGATCGATGGTCAGCCCGGAGTGTCCCCAGACTCTCCTCATTTAGTTTTTCTTCCTCCATTACTGCGCGATGTATTTCTGAACATGGATACGCCTTATCAATAGAGTATCAATTGTTATAGACGACATTCCTCAGAAACAAGGAGCCGAAGATCAACTCTACGCCTCGCCGGCAGGCGGCGGGAGTTGACGATGGCGAGGAAGCTTCAGAAAAACCGCTCTCCTGAAAACCAGCGTTTCCCAACGTTTTTTCCCCTTCAGGTAGGTACACTTTTCTCGGGAACTACGCAACCGATTTCGATCATTTTTTTTAATTCTGTTTGTGTTGTTTGGAGTGACATCTCTATCGTTTTAGTTTACCGGATAATCAAATACGATGGTCGTGAATTAAAAAAATCATTCTGATATGTTTAGTAGAACCCGAGATAAGTGTAACCGAAGTTGTAAGGAAAATGATAGGCTGGCACACTCAACTTGACCTATTTTTGACTCGAAAGTTATGATCACAATGCATTGTTAGATTACCTCTCTTATAGGCAATACGTAGGTAGGTAGGTACTAAATTGATTACTAATTCAATTATGAGAGTGTCTGGAGAGGGAAGCAAGTTTATCGGTAGTAAGGTGCCTTATCTTCCTGGCGCGCCATGGCGTAACCATTGCTGTTTTTCACTTTTTGGACAGTGCGGGGACAGTCAGTGTTTTGTTCGATTTGTTAGACATTGCGAAAATATATTATTAGCGATGTCCAGAGATGGTAGCAGGCAAACCGGGCCTAAAATAATACTGTCGAAACCAGGACCTCAGCATCCCACACTCTATCGGTTGTCTTTAGGTTGTTACCACACCTTGTAAGCCTCGAGAACGAAAAGCGGCGAAGCCTAATGAACGATACCTTTTAGGTTTCCTTTAAAAATGTGACCTAACAGGGTAAACTGTAAAAACAACTCCGAAATTCATTAAACAATATATAATTTATTATTAATAATGGGAGAATAAAGAAAAACATTTGCCGACCAAACGAAAAATTCTTGACAGTAGTTAACTTTCATACAGTATCCTAATTTCACACTAATTGAGAAAACAAGGGGACACTTGAAAAGCTTTAACATAAACGATACCTAGCCGAGTGAGTGTAAAAAGTAGATACATCATATTATTTAAATAAAATCGTATGAACATAAAATCTAAATGAATAACATTTTTCGAACTAAATTTGGGGACTCAGCCATAGAAAATAATATTGTGACCTATTCCTACATGATGCTAAATGTCTTATTTTGCAGAATAAAGTTCAGGTGGGATGTTTTTAAGGCTGAATGAACTCGGATTGTTCCGGGATATTGTGATGAATTATTATTGATGTAGGTATGTATGAAATAACGAATTAAGGTGATTTTCAAGCTGATTTGACGCTGCCTGAGATGTTTCTTAATGATTCTGGCTAGAATAGAGCTTAGTTTTAAAATAGTGTAATAGCTGTGGTTAGCTACATTGCAAGATTAGTTTTTTGATCAGCTCATGTTGAGGGCGTAGGACAAAAACACTAGCATAAATGTCTCTAGTGTAGGAGTATTGACGCGGAAGATTGAGGGGATTATTGTGAGAAACCTGTGGGGAGTATAACCTTCTCAAGGCCATAATCATATAAGCTTGTTTGTGCTTTTCGCACTTCGGTGCCCGAAACTAGCGACCGAAAAGAATGTAAAGTTGAAGAGGAATAAGAATAATTGCTGAAATGTTGAGTTCAGCTGTTAACGTCCACAAAATGGCGTTCTTGAAAATTAGAATGTGTTCTAAATCTGACTTTGAGCTCCAGTGCAGGTGTCACACCAGGTAGATGTCCCATCCTTCTTCACTCCGTGTTGTCTGCCTAGATAAGACATTCCTTGAAAAAGCCTCAGTCAGGCAGGTGGCAAAGGAATAGTTTGAGGGGGTCTGCATTGCAAGCGTTAGAAATGCTCCGCCAGGATGCGCACTGTGGAGAGAAGCGCACTGTGTGCTGTGTGGTGGAGAAGTTGACCTTGGGGTAAACGTGAAAAAGTGCCCTTCTTCCACTTCATGTTTGAAAATAAGAAGAAGCTC
The DNA here is from genome assembly GCA_030264115.1 of Lygus lineolaris. Classification (NCBI taxonomy): domain Eukaryota; kingdom Metazoa; phylum Arthropoda; class Insecta; order Hemiptera; family Miridae; genus Lygus; species Lygus lineolaris. Next base: position 17,697,137 of record JAEMON010000013.1, read on the forward strand.
GTGTTATTATGGCCTAAACGATTGTTTATGGTTCGATCCAGCCATAGTTTGGGTCCATTGTGATACAAGGGATTCCCTGCTGATTATAAAAAACCCACATTCGAAAGCAAAATACGTTATATAATATATATAATTTCAGCTTCTGCTCTCTCAATGTGTACCTAATGATATTATCATGGTCAGCCTCCTCTAGTTGATTTTCTCTTCTCATCTTCTGTATAGTCTACCCTCTCATTTCCATTTGCCTTCCTTCACAGTCTGCTCTGTCATTTCCTATTGCCTTCCTTCATTTTATAGTCTACCCTGCATTTGGAATATCATGTTAACAACATTACCTACATCCTTCGGCCGAAAATTGTCGGGTATACGAAGTACTTGTTCTAGTGAAGTGGCCAGCAAGGTAGGCTCAAGTGCAGCGTCATACTACTAACACAGTGACTCATTTCAAACGTGACAATAAATTCATTTTTCAGACGGCGTTTTGACTGTTTGTCAGTTCGGAAATTCGACTAAACAGATCAAAATTCTTTTTTTTCCTTTTTTTGCGAGGGGCTTACAGAAAGTAGTGTTCTCGAAACAGAACAATACAAGGGGAAGTGATTCGACAAAAACAACAAAAATTGAGGAAATTACGTGTATGTACTAATACGTGGGGGCTAAAACAATAACGAAACAGAGGAATACGGACGAACCATAAAAATAAATCAAAACGGACAAATCAAAATTATTCATTCAAAAATAAATAAGATCGATGAGTGCATCAGTTAGGTAGCTTTTTTTAGATCGATAAAAGCTGGTTGGTTTTCACATTTCTTCTTAGATTAATTAATTCAATTCTTCATAGTTAAATTGAGAAAATAAGTAACAGATTATTCTACGTCCATGTTTTGTTGTTCAGCAGGCGTCTCTCCTTGTTTGGGCTCGGCAGGGGCTTTGTCTCCAGAGGGTTCCGTGGGAGGAGGTTCCACTTTGGGTTTGGGCTTGTTCATAGTGGCCATCACTGCTTGCTCGAGCGACTGCAAAAATAAATCACACATGTACAAATGAGAGGCTTTCTGAAGTTTTTGGATCACTAAAACTTGAAATTTTTTATAATGGTTGGTAATATAAATGAAGAAATTCCTGATCCACCTCTGTTGGAACACCTAACTATAGCACTAATAGTCATTATGTAGAAAACAGGAGACAACAGAGAACAGACAAGAAAAATTAAAATGAAAAGAGACAAAAAACACACTTGGATGGTTGATTGATTATTGTTCTCTCGGTGTTACTGCCATGGAAAATCCATAGAAAACATAGATAACTTTGTTGTTAAGCACGCCTCTGTGGAATTTCTTCTGTAGACCTCTGCTTTAATTCCTGCAGACCCGTAGCAAGAAATTTGTATGGGTTTGGATGGATACTAGCAAACAAATTGGGGTAAAAACGGGTGCGGCCAGGATCTAGTATAGCAGCAATCGATGTTACCGTGACGTCACACAAATATAACCTATACAGCTTGTGCAATAGATCACATTTTTCGAAAAGTTCTTTGACTTTTCTCCTTCCAGAAGAGATATTTCGTTAAATTTGAGTTCTCTACGTATTATTCTAGTAATTCAATACTAAATTATGTATTTGCATTTTCGGGCACTTCCATGTCTTTGCTTTGGCACATAAACTCAAAATTTGCTTTGGCAAAAAAACTCGAAAATAGTCACGAAAACCCGTTATGCAATTGATGAACAAAGCAGTTGTTGGTAAGGAATGATGTTTACAGTTACGGATTCATATTGTGTTTCGTTGCTGCGATTTCGCCAACCGTCCTTAATTAGCGATGGAGTTGGAGCATTGGTCAATTTTCATTCCTGAACGACATTTCCATGGAGGTGTACGCCAGCGGAGTGACATGAAAATGTCTCACTATCTTACAGACTTGTACGCAAACTGTTTTTATAATTTTGGGCTCTCACCTTGCATTGTTCTTTGATTATAGACACCGTTACTGGAGGGTCCTGAGTCCTGGGACAGGAACTGAGGAGCGTTCTATTCTCCTCCAACCATTTGGCAGCAGCGCTTACCGTCTCTTCAACCTGAACAGAAGTGAAATCATGCAATTAATTGTGTGTATCAAATTTCATAAACTATTCTAAAACTCAATCATTACATGTCTGTGTGCTTCAATTTCAGGAAAGACATGACCACACCTTCACCTGGATAAATCGAAAGGAGACTAAATAAAAACAAGTCGCAGGAACCAAAATTACACTTCCAGATCCTTGCAAATTCCCCTTTGATTGAATTTGAATACAAACGCAGATGGAAAAGTAGTCATGAAAAGTATATGGGTCGCGTGATAGCTACTCAAGATTTATTACTTTCAATTCGAACATCGAAAAAAAAATATTTAACCTTCCTCCTTCTCTTAAATGTTGTTGTTTGAAGGCATGTTAAATCCGAAAATAGAATTGATACAAGTACGTCGATCGTCACATTTCTCCAAACTACTACACTTCTTTAGTCCGGTTGAGTTTTTTGTGCACTTTATATGCACATAATGCGTTTTGAAAAACAATAATTATGCGGATTCAAAGTACCGAATTGAGAGCGGCTAAAATGCGCTAGAAAAAAGCTATAAATGCAGGCAAAATGCAATTAAAACGCTTCCATAACGCAAAAATTTGCAAGAACCCAGAGAGGCTTCTTCATAAGACAGGTAGGTAAAGAATAGAGGAAGCCACTATCCATGGTTTCAATAGTTTTTAACCGATAGTATCGGCCTATCTATAGTGCTGAACTACCGACTATTGCCCATCCCAACTAGCTTACAATTCCCCGAAGCCTGTCTGGACCTGCACTGCTCGGGAACGCCCCCTCCCACTCCCCCCATCTATAGTACCTCACGTTCAAGTCAGCTTGAACAGAGATCCATGAGGCTTTTCAAATGCAGAACTCTCTCGCACGGTAATTTTGAAGAATGAATCTCTGTACGAACAACCGTTATCACGCATAGAACAAGTTTTCTGAAGGTCTACCACCTCTCGGGTACGAATATGCGCGCATTTTGCGAGAAATGCGATATGCTGCAATGAAAGCCAAATTATGCGATATGATGTCCCTCAGACATGCATTCACTACGACGTAATCAGTCGAAAAAAGTTGGAAATTCGTGGTTTTGCAGTATTCTGAAAAATTATGCGACTATGCAAAAGCATTAAGTGCACATCTATGTGAGTGTTTGAACATGATCTGACTCGATTAATAAAACTGCATTTTGCCGGAAGCGCTGAATGTTGAGTATTCAGCACTTATTCCTTTTCTAACATTCACGTTATTATTATTATTATTCTGTAGGTAGTTTCAGTCCAAAAATGCCGGAAAAATGGAGGGAAAGTGCGTCGTGGTATGACCTTTAGGAAAATTCGCTTCTAAAAAATATTCCAGAATGCCCTATCATGTTCAACCTTACATGAATCAACTTACTTTTGCTACGTCAGCTGCCGGAATGTGGTTGTACTTCTCATCCCCACTCCTGTACTGGCTGGTTACTTTCTGAGCGACCATGATGCGCTGTGCAAGCTCTTCCAATGCAGCATTCCTGTTTTCAAACTCGGCTTTCCTAACTTTGATGGGCTCGCCAACAATCTGCAATGCAAAATACAGATATTGAGCGCTAAGTATCAATAATATTTTCAAATTAATCAATTTTTAAGTGGCACATACAATTGAACAAGATCTATAGGTAAACTGCCTAAAACACTAAAAGCAGAGAAATAAAATTTATAATTGGGAACTTGCATGGGTAGGAATTTTGCATTTTTAACCTCAAAATCTGATTCAGCGCCCTTCAAAACCCCGGGTGCCAATTTTCAGAGTGAAATTACGGCTAGTTTGCCCAGAAGTGGGCACCACGAGGAGCGCGTGACGTCATTTAGGTCCCCCAGAAGGGGGGCCCCCGCCCAGGCAGGGGGGGGGGGGGGGGGGTCGGTGACGTCAGTTAGGTTCAAATTACAAGACCCATTTTCGGTAACTTTCAAGCGTCGGATACTCCCTAAAGCACCTTCTTGGAAAGCCCTCATTTAGATCTTTCAAATTACGAAATAAAAAATAACCATTCAAGTTCCCCATTAAGGCTTTTTCTAGTCTCGAGGGTTCAGTAGCGAATTCATTAATAATTCTATGATTATAAGAAAGGACAAAGGCTAGAAGCTATTCGAGTGTGAATGCTTACTCTCAAGCCTTGGAGTTTCTCGACGTAAATGTGCCGACTGCAGTCCTCGCCCTCTTCGTACAGCCAGTTCTCCATATTGTCAAGTTCCCTGACAAACCTGATACACAAAAAATGTTGGTGAGTCTTAGTGGTGTAATTCATTTGGTACAATAGGTAACAGACGTGGGTCGCAATCAGCTGTTTTAAATTTTGCGGCCTCAGGTTCGGATTAAGTTCTCTCAAAAACCCCTGCATCCCATTTTCGAGCTTCAAAATCAGAGAAGTTTGGCAGGAATGAGGTAAAGAAAAAAACGCGTGACGTCATCAGTCAAATATCTCCCTCCCACCAAGTCCCCATGTATGGAAGCGCAAGGGGGATCTTGGCAGACGACGCACAGTGCGGTGTTTCGCTATTTTAGGGGAAGGAAAATGGAAAAATTAAAGTCCAAACCAGAGCTTTTGGGCGTGATGTATGTTTATTATGGATGTTTGATATAAGAGAAAATCGGTCCCCAAACCTTCTCCGATTGCGTAGAACAGAACAGTGCGAGTTGAAACATGATGATTTTGAAGGCCTGCCATCAAGTCCGTTTTCATCTCTATCAGTTTCTAACCAAACGAGGTGACAATCGAGTCCTAAAATTTCGAGGATTTTTCTATACTCTACCCACATGTCAAGGTAAGTGAAACACATTTTTTTTCAAATTTTTGAAACGACTCTTTATATGTATTATGGCCCTCTCAAGTTATGGCTGATTTTCTAGAAATGCTTCTCTAAAAATATGGTTTTAAAAAAGTATTCACGTGTATGCACACTAACTCCTTCGAAAAAACTTTCATTGGGTATCCCTATAACACGGGGCTACCGCCCGACTTTGCACGAATTTCCGAGAAAAGTCAATTTTAAGTAAAATTAGAGCTTAAAAATTGAAATTTTCCAGGTTTTCTAGGTTTATTTATTTTTAAGGCAGCATTTCATTGCAGTAATTTCAATATTTCATTACAGTACCCGTGACTGGGGTTTCCCTCGAAATGATCTGCACATCTGGTTGGCGAATAAATGTACGAACGCCCGTGTCACTGACTACTTAAAATTATTTTTGAGTCATTATGATGCTAAATATTAAAAAAAAGTCAATTATTTGTTTGTTTGTGTTGGTTTATAAAATATATTTTGTTTGTTTCATGTTCATTTTATTTGTTCCTGTTCTACTCATTATTATAGTCCGAGCCATGATAATATTGATGTTCTGTTTTGTCAAAACTTAAGTTCACACGAAATTATATACTGCGTCATATGGTACGTATCATCTGTACATATGAATAGCCTCCCCGGAAGTGCAGGAGTAAGGGATAGTCAAGGTTGTGCCTTCCTGAGCGAATAACGAGTTTCAATGAGGAAATACGCACACAAATTCAATCGCTAGAACTTTTTTGACTTCATTTTCGGATTCCTCGGACCAAAAAACATAAAGGAGACGAGTTTCAGCCCGAAAGAAGCGTCAGGTGAAGCGTTATGATTTTCCTTCCCCTAACACGGCGAAACACCGCATTGTGCGACGTCACACGCATTTTTCCACGCTGCTTTCACCCAATTTCGTTGATGTCCGACCCTTTACTTTGCACCTTTTTGGAAAGCTCTCTGTTAGCCACATATTACATGTATTTAAGTCATGAAATTACTTATAAGAACCACTACTAAACGCAGTAAATCCAATTTGGAACTATGATCGTTAATAAATTGACTTCTTCTATTACACAAGATATAATCTTTCAACGCGAATTATTCTATCCTCGAGAAGCATCCAGAAGTACCGCAGAAGGTAAAACCAAACTTACCTTTCTTTGTCGCCATCCAGAATGAATGTGCCGAGGTCATCATCATTCGTAATCCTTCCCCTAGCGTCGTACACGTACTCTTCAAGAGCATTGCGTGCATCTGCCCGTTCTTTCTCTTGTTTGTCGCTAGCAATCATTTTACACTGAAACAACGACAGACGAAATGAGGTTAGAATACAATGTAAGCCATCACAAGTAACCATGGAAGTAGGAACAGATGTTGTTCCTACTTCCATGCGAGTAACATAACATGATAGGAACAAACAAAGAGTTCCTCAAGAAAACGAAAAGTCAGATTGTTGACATTTGTCTACCCTTGGCAGCACTGAGACTGGCGAAAGGTACAGTAGGCTGCAAAATTCAGACAGTCACTGTTGAGAGACCCTGTAAAAATCCAGCCTTTCAAAGCAGCTCAAGCTTTTTCCGAACACAGTTCACCTTTTTAGTCATTATATTTCTATAACAAAAGAATTTTCTATAGCTAGTTCCATTAACAGTAGAAATTAACGTGACTTCAACATTTGGCGTCCGACCCATAAGGTATTGACCCATCTGGAACCGCCTTTTATACCGAGTAACACAACTCAACGGAGATGGAAGCCAGGGTTTTATCCACCTGCGCCTAGTGTTGAGCTATTGAACTATCCAGTGATCTGTCGCCAGGACAAAAAAACCTGCTATGAGAGCCTCGATTTGAACCTCAAAGCTCATAATGTCCTTAAGAATCCTCATAAAATCAGCTACATGAATCACTAACCTACAGTCATCTAGTCAGTTACCATTGGAGCTCAATTTTGGAGCAAAGAAGCTTCCAGCACATACATGATACACATCATTCAGTTTACTATCTCCTCTGTATTTTGTTGGATACTCTAAAGCCTTTAAGTACCAACATGAACTTCCACATCTCAACATAAGACATCACTACTGTCGAACTCCGACGTTGCCCACGACCCTTTGCTCACATCCCCCTAAAATCTGTTATGAACCGCTGCAAAAACTCTCTATCAAATCAGTGTCATGTCCAAGGTCTACAGGCTACAATCACATTTCAAAACCCCTGTACTTACTTCCTGCTCTTGGTAGTCGTTCAACATGGTCTGTGTGAATCCATGAGTGTAGGTTTCAATTGGAAGGTCGACAGTTTTGGTGACGTGCTTTTTCTTCTTGGAATCTTTCTTGTCTTTGTCATCAGTGGGCTGGAACAAAACATTACAAATCAGGCTGATCCACGTAAAAACAATTTTCTACTAGTGTCAAACAACAGTTGGTCCAATGTGGAACACCTCATAGCCTCATTCATTGACTTGAAAACCCGACTAGACCCTACCATACAACCAAAGCCAACCTACCAAATTCAAACTGCTCGCTCAATGGTTGATCTTCAACCCATTAATTTAATGCTGATTAGGTTTACTCCCAGTATCCCTACCTCTAGTCGGGTGCACTAACCGCTGTATTGTGAGAGCCTTATAGCAACCGTAATCCATTACACCATCTCATGGACAGGGCGAAATCGTGCCCAAATTGAAAATCTACTCGAACTTATGTGGAAGCAGGGGTACAAGTCTATTGGATTCACCTAGACCAGTGGTTCTCAACCTGGGGGGCGCTCGTGTAATAGTAGATAATAATAATGACATAGGATCAGAAGATATTAACAGACAGGCGTCACGAGACCAAGGTGACAGCTGAGTTCAATATCCAGATATTCTGGTGCATGTCACATTAACGAAATCCCCGTAGTAGCCAGTATCACAAAGGTTAACATTTGTTTCAATCGGTTTCCAAGTCGATCATGTTCCCAAAATTGAGTGTTTTCACTTTCGTGTGGCTAACTTCTGTTGAATACGTAATTGCAACATGAATCAGATTCGTTGTACTTATCTGACTGATTCATTTTTGTTAAAGATCCAACTTCGAAATTTACGGCTGGCAGGCAGACGATGACATTCACAAGGGATTTAGGCCTTGGGGGGGGGGGGGGGGGGG
>JAEMON010000013.1:17705171-17751632 GCA_030264115.1 Lygus lineolaris
CAAATTCTCATGGACGAGGAAAGGTTGAGAACCACTGACCAAGACAAAAGAAGTATTGTAAAGCATACTGTAAGGGTTGTGTCCAGCTCGCCAGTCTAGACGCAGCTGAAGAAATGCAAGGCAAAGGAGCAAAGAAATTGAATCAATGTCTGACGGAGTTTCAATCAATACTCCCCCTTATAAGTAGAACTTAGTTTAAACTATCGTCAGAAATTGTCAATATCAGTATTATATACATTTTTTTTTTCCAAACCGAAGGAAGTGTCTTCCTCAACTGAAAGTATGGGATCCTAATAATAACATTTCCCATCGTGGATTTAGCCAGTCACATACTCACTTGTGCCAAGGATGACTCCAAACAGAATAATGAGTAACAAAATATTCAAAATAAAATAGGAAGCATTCCTACTTGTTTTATGCAGGTAGGTACTTGAAACCACCAAAATATTGCGTTACCTGTACCTAGGCTAGGTACCAAGTACATGTTGCTTTACTTAGATGTGTTGCCTTGTATGTAGAGAATTCAAGAGTTCTGACGCCCTACTGGGGCCATAAGGGCGGGATTTATAGACGGTCTTCGAGTTTCAAAGAAAACTTGAGATGGTCTCCTCGAAATTCGGAATACGGATTTGACTTAAAGAATCCTCGAAAACCATCTCAAGGTCTCTTCGAAACTCGAGGACCGTCTATAAACCCCTCAGTAAGACTCAAGGGTTTTTCAGAAATCCCACTCGCCACTCGGAGGACTGTTTCAACTCTAATAGATTGTTACTAGGATGAGCAAAATCAAATGCTAACTCCTGAGTCTAACTGCACGAACAGTGAGTTGGAACCGAGAAAGTAGACAGTTCTTGCAGATAACGAGTAGCGAGTTGGGATTCCGAATAGGATGTTACCTACTGGGGGGAGCATGAGCAGAATCTAACCCCCCCGGAGTCATATTGTACGAGTGTGTGAGTTGGGACACGAGTCAAGCTACGACTCTTATAGGTTTCTCTCAATACTCGAAGAAAAATCCTGATATTCATCAGGAACTGTATGAGGTCTGTTTGGTGAACGGTAGGGACCACGGCTGGCTTGGAATACCCGATGTTGTGAGCATTCCTGAGAGCTGTTACAAATTTCTAGGTGTCACACCCTAGTAGACTGTCAGGTTTGGAACCAATTTTTGGCTATTCAAGAGCAACACTATTGGGTTGGGTTTTTGAGCAAACATGTAGGAGTAGGTAGGTAGTTATGGAAGATCCGTTTTCCTCATATACCTATTCCGTGTACCTACTAATTCTTATGTTGTATACTGTTGCTGTATACCTACCAACTATCGTAAATAAAACAATTTTTCAATTCAATTCAATCCATGGTGCCACTATGGTTACCTTCAACGAAGGTTATCTTTGTTTTTGGGAGTCCCCACTAGTTGACGAATAGGCCAATTCCATTCGTGATGACTCGACTCGTAATGAGATACAGGCGCATGCGCACAAACCAATATCTATTCGTTGAGCTCCCTACTCGTAACCCGACTCACTCCTTGTTTACCTACAAGAACTGTCTAGTAACGGTAACATGAGATTTATATTCCTCTAGCAGATCATTCCCTTTGTGTTCCAGTTCTCAGTAATTTCTCAAGTTTTTTGTGTGCCATTTTCCAGGTTTACTCTAATGGCAACATTTCTGGTACCCTAATGCTATTGCTACCCTAATGGAGTCATCCTCGCTGCATTCAACGTAACTTACACAAGCAGCGCTAGACATCCACAAAATGATACAGTCCACCACCAATGATGAAATAGCTCAACTGCTACTTCAAGAACTATCATCACCAGCGACTCAAAATCTGGTAACTTTCAGTGCGAAATTGAAGCATTAATGACTCAAGCATTTATGATTAGTGAATGTGCTGAAAATCAATAAGGATTCTTAAGAAAACGCCATATTACACGAAACAAACCAGCGCTACTAGGACGACAAAAAGCTCGGTGGTTTTCCAGGTTTTCGACTTTGTCCTTCAGTAATGGGTTTGACGCAACAAAAACACACCACAACTTGCAGCAAAGAAGGGTAAAATAGTGAGAAGGAAAAAGGATGATTGTACAAGATGCTTTTTTCGAAAAAAACAAAATTTTGTTTGGATTTGTTTGTTTTGTTTTCTTTTCCAAAATTAAAATCTCTGCCCACACCTTGGCACCGCCGACCAGGAAATTTCTAATCCGCGTCATATAGCCCCAGGACGACGCTGGTTGATCGTCATCATCATCATCACATTCATCACTATTGCTATCAAGCTGCAACAATATATCGCAAATGTATCGCAAAACTGCAAAATAAAGGTAAAAAGAAAATGAAAATTGTTCATTAGTTTGTTCTAAACACTAGGTAGACGTTTTCTCTGATTTTCATCGCTAATTCATTTGAAAACCATATTAACTAAATAAACCCTACAATTCATAGGAGCACACTCATTGAATCCAAGGAAATGGGCAGAAACCAAGCCAGCAAGCAGTTATGCACTAAGTCGAAGCATTTACAAATAATACGATTTTAATTGAGTAGTCCGAAAGAGTCATTTGTATGTGATTTCATGAAGCCTTGTCGCTTAAGGATTTTTTCATGATCGTCTGACCTATTTAGTCATGCTTAAAACATCAAATCTATGTCAAGTGGCTAGATACAAAGAAATTGCGGTTTACTAGGGAACGTATACATATATAATGAACTTTGATATTTACTGTGCCTAATATTACTTACTAGCGAACCGATATAACACTCACGGGTATATTAATTATTACTAATGATAAACATGTAGATATGTACTCTGCATATAAACTTCCTTGTGCTGGCAAATTGGTTCGTGTAATATGGAATGTGGGATATGAAATTCCGACAAATGGGCTCATAAGCTACTACTGAAATAAAAATAAATAAAATTCCATTAAAAGGGCGGACTGATCTTCAGGGAGATACTACGCTATGCTGACCAAAGCATTTTGCCCCTGATGATGGCAGTTGCGTAACAAAGAACGGAAAACCCTTGGGGCCCACAAAACACACATGCAGGTATTTCAACTCAAAAATATCCTAAACGAAAATGAAACATTGATGACGATGGACCAAAAATTAAAAATCTCTTTCCTCTCAGCCCATAATACCAAACAAGTCCGGAAATAAAAATTTTGTATTTCAACAAAATCCCATTCCTAATTTTAATTTTTTTGACACGGAAAAAAACATGAGAATATGAAATTCGATTTAAAATTGGTAAGTTTTGGAAATTTTCACTCACGTTCATGTATCAAGGACAGATCAGAACATGCCAGACATAGATAAATACATTTTTTGCGACAGATAAACGTGGAAGGCTATCAGTAAGTCAATAGTTGGCCGATTTGCTCCTAAATAAAGCAGCGCATGCACTCTGCGATTACACCATCTTCTAGAAACCCTCACATTGATCAATAACATGATTAACCTCCATATATTCGGTACAAAATGCACTGTTTAACACAGGACCTCTCCTGACGGCTGCCACAAAGGTTAACTTTAGGTAGGGACAAGCGGGCCGACTGGCAACATTATAAACCCAGCGAGTTTCACCATGAATTTCTCTTGAAAATACATTTATTAGGTATCGCTTAATAAATTATTATTTTTGATGATTAAACTTGATTGATCCATTCAATTATCATTACCTTTCCATAATCACAACTCTATTGCTACGGATGTAAATTCAACCATACATTTATATTCAATCTTCCCGATCTTCAGTCATAAGATGATATCTAATTCTTCTCAATACATATCTAGATATTGTAAGGCGTTACTCCGCAATTTTGGGTCCCTGCGCCCGCAATTAGTTTTCAGGAAAAAATAATAAAAAATTACATTTTAATAATATCATGTGTGGAATCGGACTACTTTACTTTCCTAATTCCAATAATCTAAACATGATTTTTGAAGAGAAAACATTAAAATTAGACCCAACGTAAAATATGTACCCATCTGTTTTCATGGTTTCATATTCAACAATGAATTTTTCTTTTAATATAATTAAAACCGTAAGAAAAAACTACGTTTTTGTTGTAAACAATGATGTTCCAACATCAACATACCAATTTTAAAATTTTGGAAGCGTTATTTCTATTCCTTCATGTTTCACTTGTATTTTAAATTCTTTACCGAGACTTAGGGCAGGAATTATTAAATAGTAGGTACTGAGTTTTAAGGAATATCTGCGAGCTTCCAAATAATCGCTGAGTTCACTCCTCATGCCATAACTCAAGATTTTCCCATCACAATTGGGTATTGTCCAATTTTTGGAATTACGTTTAAATCTTTGAGAATTAAGTACCAATTACTCTAGTAATTCTATCGAGTAATCCGAAAAGAAAATTAACCACAGTTGGATCAGAACCGTTTTTGGTGGTGGGGGAAAGAAAAAGAGAGTAATGAATCATTACATCCGCGTATCTCATTGGAGCGGTAATCGCTCTTCTGGAATGTCATCTTTCCATGGACCTAGGAGGAAGGACCGGGTATCTACTACCTTCGTCGCCCATCGCCGTGCATGCCAAATGGTGTTGAGAGGGAAGATGGTGCGGGTGTCGACAAGGAGGCCAGAAGGAAGAAATTGGTTGAGGGAGGGGAGGAGGCCTTCCCATGGATGGGAGGACGGTGCAGAGAGAGAGTGGGGGCCTCTACAAAGCTACAGTCATGGAAGAAGGAGAAGAAAGTTCCACTCAATGTAAAATTCCGTGCGGGAATGCGGGAAAATGTAACCATTTCTACAGCAATCTAGCAGGGACGTGTGGAACTAGAAATATAAAAAGATTTAAAAAAATCAATTAGACTATCGATACCTGTATTAAAACGATTGTGCGATCGATACAGAGACTAATCCACGTTCATAAGCTTATCAATCGAAGTTCGTTGAAATGTATATCGTCGCTTAAGAAGCAACACGCTCTATCGACCATTTTCACGAAAATGAGGTTTTGACTGATTCTTATTCGATTTCTCACGCTGCATCGACTGGTTAGCTCAAAATTGCTTCAACTTAAACTACAAAATCGAGAAATACTCGAAAAACATAACACCCCCATCTACCTCAATACCTCACGACGATATATCAACAGCCACGCTGCAAAAGCCTGTGAGAACAATTTTTTCTGAAAATAAGGTTTTGAGCTTTATTGGTTATTGTGGGCCTTGTGCACACGCCAGTAAGGACAGAATCGAACAACAACGCTCCATTTCTTCTTCATGCCAGTTTGTAATAACCTGTAAGTTAGAAACCTCTCCATCACAGAGCTAATCCTGGAAGTTGCTGCGACACAAATGAGAAGGGCAATAAAATAGTTGATAACATACTGCACCCACATGAAGTAATCTTTTTTTTCCCCAACTTACAGGATTTTGCCTCTGCCTTTTTTTCTGTCTCCTGGAAACTTCCAGGTTCTGAACTTACAGGCTTTTGCAACGCAGCTGTCGATATACCCCTCAAGTTTCAGGGTTTCGGTGACTCGGGAACAGTAGGTCCCAAAGACATGTGAAAATGGCGGATCATGAAGAAACACAGACAGAAGGGGATCAAAAATGGTACAGAAAGCTTTCGAAACGTACGAAGCAATTTTGATTGCGCAAAAATCTTTCCATTTCTTGCGCAATTCCTAGCTAACTTTGGTAGTGAGGAAGTGAAAACCGTTGAAAGGCAGCGACATGGTTTGGGAACACAGAGTAACAGAGACAACTTGTTCGGGAGGGACAGCCCTGTGGTTATTAGTTGTACTGAAAGCTTCAGCTCGTCGGCGCTAGGGTTCGAGATCCTTGAGGCGAAAAAAAGGCTGCACAATTCTGGGTATCAAGTGGAACTTCCTTCTCCTTCTTCCATGCTACAGTTGAAGGGTATGAATGAAAGAAAGCTACACCCTCATTTCCCCAGACTGTCTCGTGACTTCCAAATTCCAGCCACATTTTCACTCCGCACATACCCGATCCATATCCTTCTAGGTCCATGCAACTTTCCCATGAACGCTGCAACCCAAACCATTCCCTGACTTACCCACTAAGGGATTCTCCAGCTGTGGGTGCGTTTTATCATTTTAATTTTTTTGGCAAAGACAGAGTTTCACGACGAAAATTGGTACGATTACTTAAATTTGAATACTGGGAAGATTCAGAAAGGGGAATTTTCGTTTCTCAAAGGAAGTTCTTTTTTTTTTTTTTTTTTGGACCACTGCTAGGTTCAGCCTTGCACTAGGATTAAAAAAAACCGGACTCCAAAGAAAGTTCATTCTAGAAGAACCAGTACATAAAATCCCAATCGATACCTACCTCGCCTTCAATTTTTACATAACGTGCGTAGTCGGGAGGACATGAGATAGTGCGGCGCTTGGCCGAAGGGTTTGACACCGAAATGCCCTTGCGTTTCCCAAAATCATTATTTGCCGCACTCTGGCTACGAATATGAACTGACTGAAAACATGAAAATCCACTTGAGAATGAATCTCTCGATATTTTCATAGTTTTGAGCTTTTCCCACAATGGGGTGCGTGCACTTACATTTTCTTCGTGATTCCTAATAATTAAGGATCCCAACGAGGGTGACTTTACAAAACAGCCTTGATTCGATCAAATTCAGACATTGCAAATCGCTTGTGCCGTTAATTTTGGTTTCTAGAGAACTGAATCCAACGAGGTATTCCTGTGGGTCTAAAAATGAGATGTTTTTCGGAAGTTTTCATTTCAAGTTACTGTGAAAAGTACGTTGAGTGTGGAAAAAGATAATGGATGTTGGAAAACCGCGGGAATTATTTATCAAGTATTTGCCAGCTACATGAAACCAGTCTTCATAATTAATTTTTTCGTTGTTTCTTATGGATTTCTTCGTTGTTTCTTATCTTAGAATATGGATTGAGACTTCTCAATCTAATTAGGCTTCAATTATTGACCTTCGTTACCTCAGAGTAAACGTTTAAATGAGCATTGCATTCAAGAATCATACTGAAACACAGATGAAAAAGGGCTATCATCAATTAAATCAAAGTAGAAGAGGCAAAAGTTAAATAAAAAACTCTGATTTAACAAACGTTAAATCAAAGGAAGAAGTGGGATTATAGTTTCCATACTGACGTCATAATTTCTTCAGTAGTTCATTTCCTACCTGTGCGCACACCCCATCAACCTGGCTTCTCATTCAGGATTCAATAAAATTTCGGAGAATGTAACCTCATCCGTCATTCTGTTAGATACTTTTCTCAGATTTTTGAAATTAATTTAGTAGTCAGAGAAAAAATAAAATATAGATTTATAATTTCAGCCCTGAAGAGCCAGAATGGGAAAGGCATCCTACATTGTTGATATCAGAAACTATACGGAAAAATCTAACAAGGCGTAAGCAAGCAGCATGCAGTATTAGCAACATGTGAGGAGTGCATGTGCATAATGCTATAAAAGGCTCAATAGTAAGTTTTGAAAATATTTGCTATAAAACCGAACAATTCGTAAGTTGAATCGCTCGGAAAAAGTTCTCAAACGATAAAAGATAATGGGGAAAACGCCGTGGCAATAAGCAAAGTGCAAAAACTAAACCGACCTCCGGTACCTCGCCATTTTCTTGGGGTGGAGCTGTCTGGTCCATGGCCTCTCCAGACCCAGGCTGACCAGCTGGTGCAGCACCATTCTCCGGTGAAGCCACTTCCATGGGAGTCTCCTCTTCCGTGCTTTCCTTCTTCTCCACCAAAGAGGCGCTCGTAACTGAGAAGATCCCGTGGATGTTGATGCGAGCCTTCACCTTGATCTTCGACGACTCCCCTTCGGGCGTGGGTTTCACCTCTTTGATTATGAACTGTCCTGTAATATGAAAAACACGGTTGCTCAGAGTCAAATTATACACCAAAAGTACTTAATCTGAGAAAAAGCGAACTTACGCAATAAGATGATGAAGCCCAACGGTTGGTTATCAAATTAGGGAAGCAGGTGGGTGGGGTTACGATCCCATAAAATCTGCACGTTAGCCTTCTTCTTAGAAATAAACATTCCATGAACCAAACCTAATACAGGAGCACTATTTTCGTTTTATTTCAATGTTCCTCTTTATGAATCAATGGGGAATTATCGTGTATGAGAAAATCAAATTTTTCTGCTCTTCTATTGTTATTTGGAATAAAATAACACTGTTAATACAAAGAAAAAAATAGTTTATCGTTCTGGTGTGGAAAAAATTCTGAATAAAATCTCAGCTGTTTGAAAAACAGGCTGCATTCCAAGGGCCCTTGAGAGATCCGGTTATACGTCACACTAAAATAACAACACTGAACGAGGATGTGTTGATATCACACAGGGAGCAGTGAAAAAAGAATTTATTCAAATAATCACTAACACCGATTAAGAATCGATTACTTAGTAACACCGTTCTTTTGTTGGTCCAGGACCTTTGAAACACAAACTTGGAACGACAAGGACCTCATCCTACTCCTTGTACGAAAGGAACATGATTGAAAATGACATGGATTGTATGAGTCAGGTTTTCGTATTTTTCTTAGTCAACTTTTGTCTGTTTTTTAAGGAGATCTGCTGCATTTGTTGTTTAATTAAAAAGGGAGCAATCTACATAAAAGTACATCTATATTTATAGTCCTAATCAGCTTCTGCTGTTGTGCATGTTTCAATGATGAGTATGATTTGGTTGTAAGTAATCAAATGACTGGAGTGTTTAGCTGTTTGTTGAGTAAAACACCATCTCATTCACACCTTATTCCTCAACTTTCATTTTCATTGATTCACTTTGATTGACTTTCAACAATTTTCATTGATGAATGAAGGAATAGACTTTTATAATCACCTCCATGAAAATAATTATTGATTGATTGATCACATACCAATTTCTCTATCGGGGTAAGGAATATCACAGTTGTAAAACGCCTTGATGTTGAAATTCTCCTTCCTGTAGAAGGTCAGCATCTTGCTGTATGGTACCTGGTGGTTAGCAGGGAACACTTCCAATTCTCTGGAAAAAGAACGTATGAATGACGATCAACATTACACTACTTCAGTTACATTATTTATTACACTACTTCAGTTACATCATTTATTATCAGTTATCTACTAACAAGTAGAAAACATTTAACTTAAAAAACTTGAAATTTGTTTGATTCGGAAAATCAACGATTCATGAACAACGTTCTCAAAAATATTCCAACATTTTGACGATCAGTTGAAAATAACCAGTGAAGGATAAATGATTTCTTAAACTTTAATAATGTGAAAGTATTTCGACTAACATGGAAGCAGTTTTTCGACACTAAACTGAAATTCTGAGTTAGACAAGACCTCTCAAACAAGAATACTGAAACATAAAAAAATTGACACCAATCGAAGAATGATGAAATGCATGTATTCTAACCAGTATTCACGGACTAGTTGAGAACCAGTCAGTATCAGTATAAATTAATAATATTGCTGTATTTAGTTATTCATTATAAACAAGAATAGCCTGTACAAAGTTACGGTAGTAAGGTCAATCGAGGTACTACAGTTATGGAGTAAGGTTATCTTGTTAATCATGATACCAGTTTTATGTAGGTAATAGGAACGAATAACGCGTAAATAGTTAGTTGTGAATTATAGCATTCAACTCTAGTTTTATTCAAGGGCCATGTCACATGCAGCGCTTTTGACAGAAGAGTTTCCCCAGAGTAAACCGGGTATGACAATGATTTGTGTTTTTCGTGACGCACACGTTGCATTACAAACTGGTTCAAAACTGAGATGGTATGGATAGACATAGTTCATTAGATCCCAAGAATTCGTCATATGTGACGAATAGAAAATGGATCAGTGGAGTTTTTGCAGTGGGTACACTTGGTCCACTTGGTTATAAACGGGATCATCCAAGTTAAATGGATCATCCAAAGATCCAGGATCATACAAGTTAAAAAAGTTCCATTCACGCAGCATGAGTTGATGAGCGAATTTTCACAGAATAAGTTTAACTGATTTCGTGGGTGATTCTTATAGGAAATTTCACGCTATATCCGAATATGTTCCTATGTTTAAGATGGTAATTTACCCCAAAAACCTCAAAAACAATTTTTTTTACGATTTTGGACTCTAAATTTTCGAAATTTGACCCCTTGGAGTACTCAAAACATTCTGGCCAACGAACTCATCCTTTCTTTTGATATTAATGACATTTTAAATTGTTTTTGGATTTTTATCCCAATTCCTCGGTCAGATTTAAGAAAAAGTGTGAAATTTCAGGAATCGTTTCTAAAAGGTCAGGAACGGTTTTCCATGAAGAAAATTTGAAGCTATTGCAATAGCTTCATTTTCTTCGAAACTTACTAATAAGCGAGAAGATTGAGACGGTGGATGGTTTGAATAACCTCCTGACTCGGTTTTGAAATAACTGCGGGACTACAGTACATTGTTTTTGCATTGGCCTAATCACACTCAAGCGCTTTTATGAGGCAGAACACCAACTAATTTTACTTTTGTTTGGGTACTTCTCTTTCTTTCTCGGCTAAAAGCAAAGAATCAAAGCTAAAAGCAGTATAATGAAGTAGAGAGTGAGACTAGGTAGGAAACTTGAAGTACCTACTAAGGAAATAGAGATCATTTCGTAAAAATGATTAACCCGCAAAGCTCCGATAGGTAGGTACTATTCTACTGATTTAAAAGACATTTTGAAAAACGCTTTGGCGTCAGGATGGTATTCCATGTATTTCAATGCAATCCACTTCCGGTGGCATCTGTGCAGGCTCCAACTTGAAATTCTGTACCAAAGTATTTGATGAGCCGATGCGTCAATATTTCCAAAATACAGCATCCGACTTTGTGAAGGTAGAGAGGGGGTGAAATCTTATGGTAGGTACTAGGTACATCATAATTGCCCCCTCCCCCTTGCTGCTATAAAGGTAGGTGACGGTATGTCATAGTCAACCTGGTCCTGCCATTGTGTAATAATTGGCCAGATCAGATGACAGCTCTTGCATGGACTCACCATCCCAGAGCAGCCCTAGAATCGGCCGTAAAAAGAGCGGCAACTGGTCGCGAGCAATCCAGGCGCTATCTGTTGAGAGCTCGACGTACCGTCATAACTTCTTCAATCAACTCCGGGGTCAAAAGCGCAGCATGTGACGTGGTGTGTGGTTGTTCAGTAAACGGGTTAAGGCGCTGCTGAAGCAAGCCCGGAAGCAACTTACCCGCCCCAATCGTTTGGAGCTGATGTTGGGGATCGAAAACGTTTGGAACGTAAATAATTCGTGAAGCAGGAGAATAACCTGCAAATGCCGTTCCCATTTTTGTGGGATTTCAATGGGAAACTTTAGTAAGCTGTGGAAGAGGAATCATTCACACTGTGGATTTTGAGTGTCACGTCATGCTGAAGTCCAATAGTAGGTCTAAGTTTGGAATTAGTACCGCAAAAGTACGTATAACGTACGACTTAAGGCTTCATTTGTCGAAAGGTTGATGAATTATCTGAATGGCATTACAGATTTCCAAGGGCTTGGAAAAATCAATGCATAAGCGACAAACTTATCAAGTAATCAAGAAGTACCTATGTATTGTGTGTACATATTATAGAACTACAAAAGAAGAAAAATAGTTCAACACAAATCGGCTACTGTTAAATTGTAGGTAGGTAGCACTAAAAGAACAAGTGGGTGTGGCACATAGCTCCCTCGAATTCAATGACCCGGACAAGAAGTTCATGACCGTGTTGATATTTTTTTTAACTGACCAACATCAACACGACATAACAAAATGTCGGGTTTCATGGCGTCCCTCAGTAGAGTGGCGTCATTGCAATCCCCATGGCTACTGAAGATCCAATTGCCATGGAATCCATGGAGAATTATCTAGAGGCTCCCACCCAACTAGCCACCAATTTTGAGATTGATTTCGATTCTAACCATCAACGGGAACAACCGCTGGAAATTCCAACGAAATTGGATGAAAACTGTAAGATATATATGTAAAAAGAATTCGCGATCACATACACACGGACAGGTAGAACCGGAATAAAATTTTAGATTTTGGATTTCAGAGAGGTCTACAATATAAAATGAGTGGACGTTTTAATTATTTTAGAGGGGAAAAAATTCCACCTCATGAAAGTAAAACATAGCTCCCGCTACCTTACGTAGACTCGGAAGCAAAATTTATAATATAACCTACCCATCTTCCTTGAGTGATGAATCCCATACGAGTTTGATAGGGTAGTTCTGAAGATCGGTCACGGAGAAGTCACGAACGCGTACGGCCGGGGACAAAATGGCGCATTGGAGGGCACATCCGCGGGCGACAGCTTCATCTTGGTTGAGGGTCGTACTTGCAGTCTTCCCGAACACTTGCTCGATCAGCTGTTTGATAGCAGGGATCCTGGATGTCCCTCCAACGATCTCTACGCTGTGTATTTCTTCTGGTCTCAGCTCTGCAGATTAAAAGGGTGAATTGATTCTTCATAGAATAGTGAAGGTGAATGGCTTGATTATAGAATAAGAGTATGTAAGGTAGGTAACCTTGGGGTTACCTTTTGGGGTTTGTTGGGTAACCTTTTGAATAGTTCTCGATAACTTTGCTTTCTTGTTCAGGCACCACAACATCCAGGGTTACCAACTGTACTCATTTAAGTTTTAGCAGCCAACGGGTGCCATCAATTGAATGATGCCTGTGGCCTTCTACTAGAGCGAGCAAATTTTAGATGCTACCGTTTTTTGATGTTGGGTCAAACACTGATTCAGTTCGAGTTAAAGACAGATGAAAGTGAATATCAGTAATAACATTTCCCGCTGAATGTGTGACTTTGTGATCACCCGTTTCCACAAAGCCACAGGGGCCCAGCAATAATAGTACCCATGAGGACGATACAGCAGAACCTGTTAGTGGCTTGCAAATAGTTTCTCCTGGACAGTACCGGATTTCACTCATTAGTCCTTTGTTGCAGTAATCTGCTTCCCAGTCTATGCAAATTATTCCATGAGACATCACATAATGTAAGGGCACGTTACCAATGATCTTGATGTAATGATACTCAAATTATGGTGTGGATGAAAAATACGAAATTGATTCTGGATTTCTCATTATTTTCCTTACCACGTAGGATGATAAGATTTTCTGTTCAATCTTCAATATATTGTGAGATAGATAGAAAATAAGAAATGGTTCAAAAATATAACTGAGGCGATTTGTGTACATGTAAGGTAAGTAACTCACTAGAATCTTCAAGGCATCTCTTCATTGTTTGTTCCACTCGACGGAACAAATGTGCGCACAGCTCTTCCATGATGTCCCTGAAATCATGTTTACATAATTTTTCAATATTGAAATGAATTAGGGTAAGCACTAAATTTTTCTTGGGATCATAGGATAAAAGGGGAGTCATGACAGGTGTGAGGGGGAGTAATCATACAATTGTATTCATGAATTTTCGAGAAACATAAATAGGGTTGAGTGATTGGATCAGACATTACGGGGATGCAGTGATGCACAAATTACGTATGCACCTAGGTATTTAGAATGACAGTCTCAAAAGACATAATACGGTATTCTATTCTTCAGTAAAGATTATTCCAGTAGATAGATATTAGGGAATAACCAAACTTCCAAATGAATGTATTGTTCGCAGACGATAATATTTCACCTTAATTAGACCAAGATATAAATCAGATCCCAAGATCCTAGATTAGATCTTCAAGTTAGACATAAAATAAACAGGCTCATTAGAAGTTTTATGTAACCGAAAAATCCCTATAAACTAGGAGAAATATTATTGTCAACTAACAATAAATTTGGAACTTCAAGTCAATTATTCCTTAAAACCTACTCACTGTAGAGCTTGACAAAATAAGAATGAGTCAAACCATTAAAAACATTAATTCATGAAAAAAAAATACATCATCGTTGCATGCAAGGGATACTTGGGGAGTGGGTATTTGGTATTGCATGAACCATGACTCCGTTGAAAGATTCAACTTGAAACAACCTTAACAAGCGCACCATCCTTCGCTATCACTTGCATAGGAGTGAAAGTGAGCTAAACCTGGTTGGTTAAACCCGGTTAAGTCATGTTGGTGGTAAACTAATAAGCTAAGCGTGGAAGATGTTGTTCATGGAGTGACATCACCAGTGTAACGAAGGTAACTCTCAGAAACGAAGGAATAATTCGATATCGCACTCAAACAATTCTATTTTATCAATCAGTTATCAACACAAAAACCGATTCTAGGAAAAAATTCAACAATATCAGACCCACAGGTAAAGGCGGGTTTACACGCTACGATAAATCGTAACGATGTGGTTGCTCCACCTTATTACTCCAATAAATCGAAAGAGGGGAGGGCTGTTTACACACTATGATGAAGCAAACCCGTTCCATTCTTGCCGGAGGTGCCAACGAGAAGCTATCCGGAGCTGCAGTGGCCAGTGCAAACTGGGTGACGTCATAGCGATAAGTGGGAGCGACCGTTTACACGTTCAAACATGTCGCTACGATTCGCAGAAATTGATCCTGGTCAGCATCAACCATCCAACCCAACTCCAACAAATCGCTACAATGTCCCATTTAGATGCAACGATAAATCGTAATGATTCAATCGTTACGATAAATCGTAAACCCGCCTTAACACTCATTTTGCGAATCAAGGGATGAGGGTATTGACCTTACATCATTAGTGGGCACCCTTGCTAATGGAACAGGAACTCTGTTCATAACAGAAGAAAGAGCGATACGTAAATTCCAATCAAATGGCGGAATTAACAAATCCCAAAACACGTATGGACATATGAAGAAGGGTATGTTCAAAACGAGGCTGAATGGCAAATACTGAAAAAGCTCAGTGCTGAATTTACTGACCTTTTAATTTCGCCATGGACGTCCTTGTCATCCATGAAGCATTCGATGTTCAAGGGAAGCTTGGTAGAGTTAGCAGACATCTGTTTCTTGAGTTTCTCCACCTCGGTACTCAGGCGGAGGTAAGCCTTCGGGTTAGTCCTTGGGTTGATTTTGTACCGTGTCTCGAAGTCCTTGCAGAAATATTCGGCCAAGATCCTATCTATATCTCTGCCACCTAAATTTGAGTCAGCAGCAGTGGCTAACATCTGAAATTTGTTAATTACAACGTTTCATCATTAAAATTTGTATACAACCCAAAAACAACTGAAACGTACCTAGAGCACCTACCCTTGAGATGGTGGCCCTCATTAGAGTAGATATTAATTTATTCCAATGAATATTACCTTCAATTTCCCTTTATTGAAAGCGACAGCAGAGACTTGAAGAGACGAATGTCCGCAATCGACGAAAAATACGTTTCTAGGCTTGTCATCGGGTTCCGGGAGGTCCTGCTTGTAGATTCCGTAGGTCAAAGCTGTTGCCGTTGTTTCGTTCATCAGCCGGAGAACATTAAGACCCGCGATCTGGGCGGAATCTAGGAGAGCTTTTCTTTCAGCATTAGTAAAGTAGGAGGGAACCTACGAGACAACATGTTATTAACGAGAAATACAGATATAAATTACAAAAAAATAAAATACACGTTTTTGTAAAACTGTCGTAAGAAAAATGTTATAATCCATTTAAGAACACAGGGAAAACTGGAACATGATAGGTATCCTCATCTCCAAGTTTGCTGTCAAGAAAAGTACAACATTGAACACGAAAATAAGAAATACCTATGTCAGAGTGCGGAATCTTCACATTCGAATGAATTCACAAAACTATTCCAATATTCCAAATGACGATTACATGGATGTTAGCCTATGTACAAGCCTATGGCTTGTAAGAGGCCTAAGCTACTAGGAAGTACTAGGAAGTAGCGAAATACGCCGGTTGGAAGTACTTACTGAAATTACGCAATCGTTGACCATTGTTTTCAAGCCCTGCTCAGCGGTATCCTTCAGTTTCGTGAACAACATCGCAGATATCTGTTCTGGGCTAAAAACGTGATCTTCGTTCATGTAGTTAACCTGGAAAAGACAGGATCATATAAAATATTGTTGAGATGTAAACAATATTAGTAACAACTTAGACAGCAAACATACCTAAAGTTTGGATGATAAATATCCAGGTAGGTACAATTACAACTTCTTTATCTACCAGACAGTCCAGTGATTAATTTATTTGAGTTATGATTATTATTATGTCAATTACAGTTATGATTATTATTATGTCCATTATCGTTATGATTATTTGTATTACTATGCCCACTACGCACTAAACAATCATTAGGAAGCGTCAAAACAAGTTCCTAGATAGAACCTTAGCTTGAATAGAAATAATATTTTTTCTGCTGTTTCTGGTTGATCTGCCATTTTCGTACTGGATGGGAAACATTGGTAGACAAATGTTACAAGTACTTCCCTTTTTGGTGAAATTTTGTTCAATTACGAAAATTGAACAGTGGCCAATGACCATATAATGAAGTGTTTAAGTCAGATAGTCTAGGAGGAAAACGGGAGCAAAGTCAAATCAAATCCCCCTGTAGCGCTAGTGCATTCCAATTAATTGTTAGGATGTGTTGATATGTTAATATAATCATTTACGAAATTGGGAAGGGTACTTCACTTTTCAATCCTCTCCGTCACCCCTCCCAAGCAATGTGTTTTCCCCTGCTCCAGGGACAGTAGTTCACCAATCACATCAAGGTAATAATCATTAAAACGTTACTTAACATTTGAAATTCACGTCAGGTTATTTGATAAAAATGATCTTGCAGTCATTCAAGTACCTTACTTTATTTCAGTATTTTATTCTTTCCAGTTGGTGGCACTGAAAAGTCAATTCTAAAGCTTCGCTCACAAAGAGTTTGGAAAGAAGGATAGAGATAGAGAGGGTGTATCAACGAAGGGGAATAAGAGACCTATACCATACATACTAGGGGTCCGCCTACCAGGATCACAGCCAAAGAGATTGCGATGTGAAACCAGTATCGATGTAATACTATCAATTATTGGCATCGATATATCGTCGTTCAAGCAGCAACAAGCTATAACTCGGTTTTTTGACCAAAATGAGTTAGAGGTCAATCTTTATTCAAATTTTCCCGCCTGATCAACTGGCGAAGCTAGTTTTATGGAAAAACCCGCTTGCTGTGCCGTTATTGACAGTTTTGCCAACATGATGCAATTCAACTTGGTTATCAACCTGTGATGTCAGCTGTTTGACAGCGCCTTTCAAAGGAAGATGGACGAGGTTTTACGGTTTCTGGAGTTACCTATCACAAATTGTCACCGGCAGTTATTTGTCTCTCCTGAAAAGCCGGGGAAATTCCGTTATTGCATGTTGCTGCTTAAATGATGATATACTACCAATGACTTATTGATAGACTTTATCAAAACCCCGATTCGAATAATTTGTAAAACTTTCATTCTAATGATTAGTTTTGAATGGCTGGCATGAGATATCAGAAATCGGCCCTATTTCACTAAATTCGATTATTTTAACAAATTAAAAATGCACTTATGGGGAAAGAAGTTTGAATATTAGTTTTAAAACAGTGTTGGAGGTTTCCCTCCCCGCCATGATTCTTCTAGGCTCCGCCTCTTGGTGATAACTTGCTTCAAGAGCTTTCATTGGCTGATGATGATGTGCCATTTCTATCATTCTTTTCAAACACTTCGTTGGCCCCACCCCGTTGGACCAACAACCAAATCAGAGGTCAATATTCACCTGATAGGTACGTCATTTTTACCGAATTTTTAATTTTTATATCCCTCTCGTTTAAAAAATAGCTTTTTTTGGAGATTTTCATGTCTTTCATATGGCACATAACTCAAAAACCGTTACTAAAATTGACTACGAAAATTGTCCCAATTGAGTTTCTGACGATTTCCGCGTACAACCGTGTCGTTGCTAGGGGAATTATAGTACTTCGACATTTGTCATCGGACAAAAACCGTTCACCATTCGTTGGAAACCTCTCGATTTATAGAACTAGAATACATTCCTCTCACTCGGTTGTCGCCCTTCGAAAAGCTGGGATATGCGCATGACATATACGCCAATCCCAGTACATTTGCCCCCATTGGATGCGCATGGACATGAAAATGTCTCAATGTGTTGCAGACTCGTATGCAAGCGTTTCGTTTATTTCAAACAGGCTTGAAAATACTTATATGTAAATTGACGAAAAATCCTCATTACCATCAAACATGAACACTATTCAGCATCAATAACTTTAGTAATGGAATTGAAAGTATTTCACTCACCTTAATGCCAATTTGACCATGGTTCTGGGGTTGAACGTTGAACGGTAGAGATTTGATCTCACTTACAACGTGTGGGTCGGAGTGCATGCGGCCAAGGAGGCGCTTGAACCCGTGTATGGTGTTTTTCATGTTCGTCACCATCTGGTTGTGGGCCGCAACTCCCAAAAGTCGATTTTTCCCGCTGAACGCTACACATGACCTGCACAAAACAATAAATAATGTTAATTTGTATTTAAAACAAAAGATTAAGGGAGGGGGAGAACAGAAGCAGTTGAAGGATGAATAATCAACAGTTCATACAATCTGAACGATTCCAGATTGTCCAAGCAGCGAAGTTGCAAGTTCCAATACTGATGACCCGTGTAGTGAAGGGTCATTGGAAGGAATAACAGACACCAATATTCAGTTCGAAAATTCATCAACTCTCAATGAGCATCTCTTGGTTTTGGTCCAAGAGAATTTTTCTACAAAAATTCGGTAAAGCCCATGAAAGGTACTCTCACTCAATTCAAAAAATGTTCAATTTTTATATTATTTATTATACCCACCCAGTGATGGGCACCGGGAATATTCCCGCGCGGGAAGGAATATCTGGATTTTTTCCCAACTTACAAATTTCAGGTAAAAATTGGGAATTATTTTTTTCTTCCATTTCACTTGTTTTATGCTTCTGGATTATCTAAATGGCAGCTACTACAATTACTAAATGCTCTAGAAGCATTAATAATTACGTTTTAATAAAATATAAATAATAATTTAAATTTAATATATAAATAATGGTGTTTAAATGCTCTGGGTGCATTAATAATGGTGTTTTAATGCAATACAATAGCCTATAATATTCACCTATGCTATTGGGATATAAATTGGATTTAGAAGACAGATATAAATACATAACCTAGGCACCTGCTCCAAAAATGTCAAAGGTCCAAACGAGAGGTGACGAGTGTTCTAACCATGGAACGAGGAACTTCTTCTCTCTTGCTACTTTCAAGGTTCTAAAACAGGAGCCCAGAGAGAAGAAAAACAACTAGGACCTAGAACAGGACTGAGTCATGTTGAGTAGAGCACTGATATGATGAGACTCTATGCTCAGAATCGGGATCTGATTTCGAGTGACTTTCAGCGAATTTTCGAAGAAAATTCAGCTATCAATGGCTTCAACATTTTAAAAATTAAGTTCTCCAAGGAAATCCGTTTAAGAACATTCTAAAACTACTCCTGAAGTTTAACAATTTTGCATTATAATGTTCACACTTCAGACGACCTTTCAACCAAGGATCGATCCAAAAAATTCAAAATGCCAATAATAATAAGAGGGATGAATTTGTTGGCCAGAATTTTAGGAGTGCTCTTGGGCCAAAATTTGAAAAATGAAGGTCAAAAAACATGTATAATCAGAATTAGCTCAAAATTTCCTATAAATATGTATCACTCACAAAATTGGTTATGATTCTTTGAAAATTCGCTCATTATTTCATGCTGCATATGAAGAGCTTTCAATTTTTTTTGTTATATTAGGTACCTATGTATTATGTCAACGATAAATGCATTTTTGTTTTCAAACTTTCTTTTTTTAAATCCCAGTAATGTTAGTTTATTACTGCAGCAGCTAGGAAACAGATGGGCAATTCTGGCTGTTCCATTTTAGTCGTTAAACTGAAAGATTCCAGTGAGAGCTTTCCAAAAAGGAGCTATATGTGGGGTACCCGATGATTGGAAGGCGAAAACGAGAGCCGTAAAAAGATACAGAAGATGATATCACGCGTGATCTTCTCACCCGTTTTACAGCCAACCTAATGAAAAATTCGAGCTGAAAATTAGAACCAAAGGGTTTTCAAGGGTGCTGAATCTGAATTTGAAGTCGAAAATGCAAAATTACGACACACCGAAATTCCCTACTGGAAATTTCAAGCTATGGGTACACCCTGAAGTGGTCATAAAACAGGGCAAACGGATTTTTTCAGCTAAAAAAATTAATTCCCGTATAAAATCTCTTGTTGGGAATATTCCCCAAAAATAACATCCCGGGAATTTGCCAATAACTGTACCCACCTATTTTATTTTGTACGTTGTATAATAACGTTTAATGTTCATTGTTTCCTGCGTTGGGTGTCAGGGAAGAACGTGGTTTTTTTTCTTAGCTATCGGATTAAGATGAATAAACCATCTTTCTCGGTCAGTAACTAGCTTTCTAATAAATTGTAAGATTCTGATAAACGTAAGGATGGACCGAATTACGATTTTTTACCTGATACAGTAAAATGCGGAGGAGTAGTACTAATCTGGAAGTAACATAAACGTAGCATAATAGTTTGTTAATGTAGTGTTTTTCAGTTGTGTTCAACCGGACATGAAGAGCTGCTGATTGCATCGGAGTGTCTTTCCCAGTTGTTTGGTCGATCCTGGCCAAGAAACACCCTTCAGTCTGCCACTTCGAAAGCTCTCGAGGGGAAACTATATCAAATAACGATCTTGAGTGCTGTGTGAGACACGAAAACCTCCAAACGAATCATACAGTGGATATGGACCTACTCATTCCACACCTAAATAAAATAGGTAGGTAAGTTAACAAATCAAAGACAAAATTTATGTTTTCTGCGGCCCTAAAATACAAAAATTTCCTTAAGTCCTCTTTGAAGTTTGAAAACCCCTCTTGAATGACAGTCAGTGACACTTGCAGAAACGCTACTTCTCAAGACTACCAGCTTTTCAATAGTCCTTCGAGGTTTGAAAAAGGAAAGTCTTTTGGAAACCACCGTGTTTCCAACAAAACAAGGTAAAATTAATTACGGTACAGGTCGATGAACTACGGCAATAGTCGAAGAATTACTGTAATATAATCCATGGGAATCACGAAACTCCTAAGGGTACATGGATGTGTATAGGTGGGCCAAACAATAATATCATTATTTCATAAAATTGATGTATAATATTTATATAATATTACTTTACTTTAATCATAATTATATAATTCATATAATAATTTATGGTTCTGCAGCACAAGCACCACTAATTTTAGTTTCCTATTAAAAATGACAGGGTTAAATGTCCCTTCTAAGACGAAAATAACATGAACAGTAAGACCCTTTAGACCGTCTACATGAAGTAGGAAGGTCCCTCTATTCAGTGTCATTCTCCAAATCTTCGGAAATCGAAAAAAATACCTACCAACCATAATCAACCCCACAATATACTTATTTAGTTAGTTGTAAGAAAAATATATTCGTTCAAATAAGGGAATTTTGTGAGTGTCAGTTTTGCAAGTAACCTGGAGCCCATTTGCCTTCATATGTCAAACCAAGTGAGATTGTCCTACCCTAACACTCATTTTTCCAGCTTTTCCCTGACTGGCAGAAACCCTGTAGAATAAATAATTTACAATAAAAAAAAGGAAGAAAGCGAGGAAAGAAAAAGAACCAAAGAACGAACATGAATGGATTAGAACTCAAGAATTATCTTTTTCAACTATGAGAAATTAAACAAAAAAATTTCAACGTTTTCTTAGACTTATCACATTTTACTGAGAAAGTCGTTAACACAAAAACTTTGAAAAATCATAAAGAATAATGATTACGGCGTTGATGATTTAGGGTTGATCTCATTCGATGCAGAGTGTACTGTGCCATTTTGAATGGTTCTAGAGGTCAAAAAAGTGAATTTTCTAGGTGTTTTGAAGGTAATAAAGTAGTTAAAGTAAAGTAAACAGGATACATTCGGAATCAGCAACAAATTGGAATAGAAGAAAATATATTTCTGTACGGAAAGCCCGCATTCTCGTCAAAAGTGCGTCGCTCGACTGCCCTGACTGCGCCTTGACTTTTCCAAGATATCCAAGTTTTCCAGTTTGGGGGCCCACGCTGCTGCCTACATTGGTTCTAAGATCGTTATCCAGGTTATCCAGAAAAATACATCCACATGCCCTCGTCAATCTGATACCACTTGTCGATAGGTATGTTGTGTAGAAACGTCCAAAAGCGCCCTTTCCTACTCGGAATCCACCGGCCAACCTAATCAATCCCCTCAACACCACCGCCCATCCTGTATGGTATCCCAGGGAGACAGCGTGGGCGCCTCTATCCCCTCCCCTCCATCCCTCTCGTAATAATATTGAGCCGACGGTTCAATTTTATTTCAACGATGAAGGCAGGTAGACTTTCTGGAGGGGGGAGGGGATGCAATATCGAGATCAAAGGATGGAGAAATAAATTTAGCCCCAAGCATCAACATAGACTGCCTCTGTTTGACATTCAACTGATGAATACTCCACAATGCCAGATTTAAACAGTCGCAAAACGCTACAAATTATTACAAAACGGTTTATTATTTTCTGTGTAGATTGCCTATCTAGAAAGATTCTATTGGTATGTAGAACTACCTACCTACCTTCAATATATCGCGAGGTTCACACTTATTTCTTGGGGACAATGAATAGGACTATTTGTAGTTATTATTATCCGAGAGTTGTGTCATTCATTCATAACGAAATACAGTAAGGAAGGAAGCTTCTCAAAATAAACAATGAACTTGGTTCGGTGAAATTGAAAGAAAGTTGCATTTTTGATCTGCTAATCTTTGAACGGGGATTCGGCCAACTCGGGAAGATTTGCGATTCACACTCGTGTTTCTGCTCATTTTTTCGTTTAATTCTCAAGTCCTTACAGGGAGCGAACGGTTGGTCCTAAAAGGCTCCGCGAAGTCTTAATCGACGCTAAAAAGTGTGATCTATTTGAAATTATTGAAAAAATAAACCTTTCTATTTGAAGTTTTGAAAAATTCTCCCCTATTTTCTACCCCTTAGAGAAGACTGACGGTAACACGAAGATTCGGGGCACAACTAGACCCCGAATTGTGCCGGAATACCAAATTTCAATAATTTTGGTCCTTAGTAAATAGGCAAAGTAACGCGGACGGCGGGGTTTATTTCAATTTTTTGGATTTTACGTATCTTGAAACGTAAAACATCAAATTTGAGATGAGAAGAAAGCAAGAATTGGATTTAAACTGGGATAAACTAAACAAGAACAATTTTGAAGGTTAATTTTCATAGGGTTTCCGAGCCATCGGCGAGCCTCCCAACGCAACTATGGAGCTCGCGAGAGTAGCTCCAGTGGCTCTAGATAAGGGTTTTCCAGAGAAAAAATCGTTCCCTCAAGTCTTGGGAATTTTGCGCTGATTCCGAATAGACCATAGTTCTTAGGTAAACTTAGCAAGAGTAGCTAATTCGCTGTAATTGGTTATTTTCCAAGGTTTTCCGTTTTCTTGACTTCTTCTATGTTCACGACTGAGAAAGTCAAAAAAATGGAAAAATTAAAAAAAAAAAAATCATGACCAATGGATTGGGGAGATGGCTACTCGTTGGTCTCATTCGACACGGGAGTTTCAGGTCTTCAACTTTTCTTTACGAAAACAATTTTGGACGGTTCCAATCGACAAAAACCTGAATTTTCCAGGTTTTTTCAAGATGTTGACTGGAGGGGACGATAATATGTATGTCCGGAAAAACCTTATTTTGAGCCACTGTGCCGTAGAGCACTCACTAGCTTGTTGGAACACGGAGCTCAAGACCCCAAAACCATGAAGGAACACGTTTTTCGAGCCCTTGCGAGCTAGGAGCTCCTCCAACGGAACTTGAATATGACTGGTAGGTACAGACCTAATATCTAACCCTCCTGTAAGTTGAGAACGTAATGTTCTGAATAAAAAATCAAAAAAAATCGGATGTTTATAAGGGTTATTAATGTTTCATTTCCCCAACCCCCTGGTAATGTCCATTTGAACACCCTTCGTCGTTTACTTATTCCTGGATCTAGCTTGTTTGAAAGCGAATGTATCCCACGACGGGCCCCCTGATCTCTGCGCCAACCGGACCAAATTTCGTAATAAGCCAATTACAAAGAAGCAGAACACGACCTGATAAAGTCGTAGATTAGATAACTCGAGTACCTGCTTGAGCCACAACACCCGACAGTCCAGACTAGCCTCTCTCCTAGGCCTGATTTTTAGTATTTCTTCCCCTCACGACATTATTACTGCGTGTTCATCAAGGTTTTTTTTGTTACAAAAGAAAATTTTATAGCAGTCGCAAAGGAGTTTATGGGATTTTATGGATAGAACCGTAGAAAGGCGAGTGAAGTGAGGCGAAATACGACTGTACGGAGATAAAAATGTGAGGTTGGGGAGATAAGTTTTCACGAGGGTATTGGTTCGCATGGTGTCAACAACCATGGAATGACAAAATTATGTTTGTGTAGAATCGGACAGA
Source organism: Lygus lineolaris (assembly GCA_030264115.1). Taxonomy (NCBI): domain Eukaryota; kingdom Metazoa; phylum Arthropoda; class Insecta; order Hemiptera; family Miridae; genus Lygus; species Lygus lineolaris. Next base: position 17,729,641 of record JAEMON010000013.1, read on the forward strand.
AGCAAAACACAACCATCTCCGCATAATAACACACAACAACACACAACATACACATGTTTGTAACATTTGCAAATTATTGACATACCAGTGGGTATTGACATAAATGGGGCTTCCTCCCAAAACAATGTTTAAGAAGGTTCTTATTGGAAATATTGCGCTGATTCCAAATTTACATACCTAACCTATCCAAATTTACGATTTTGGTCATTGGAACTGCTCAAAATTATTAGTGTATAAAGAAAAATGTACCTAAGGCCTGAGAATTCTACTTCGAATGAGACCAACGCCAGCTCACCAGCGCAATAGCCATGATTTTGGTGATTTTTCGAATTTAGTTATTCAGAATTCAAAAGATCACCAAAAAATCATGGGAAAGTATTGTGCTGACGGTGAGTTGGCCCCATTAGACGCCGAATTCTCCGGTCTTCAACTTTTCCTTCATGAAAAAACAGTTTTGAACGGTTCCAATGACCAAAAACGCGAATTTCCTAGGTTTTTACGATTTGGAGAGCTATTTTAGGTACATAAATAGGAACGTTGGATAGGGATATATGAATTTGTGAGCAGAGAGGATTTGTTTGGTTGCTAGGGAACATTATATTTTGATTACAACCGGTCTTTTTGCGAGTTCGAAAATAATCCGAGAAGATGGAGGGGACTGCTTATCATAGGAAGGACAGGGCCCTGTGTCATTTATTGTTACCGCGTAGGTATTTATAAATTACGAAAAGTTGAAATAAATGGCTGTAGGCTTTGGAACAGGTATGACCGTATGGATGAGAACTCAGAGCTAAGCTGTATTCTGCATCGGAAACTCTCGTCTGACATTAATCCTGCTTGTCTAGTATCCAGTGTGGTACCGACCTACTAGTCGTAGGAATTCCATGAGGTTCGAATCCAATTCCAAAGGCTCCTCTGCGCTTTGAAGGGACACACCGGAGGTCCCCACGTCAATGATGTTCAATGAAGCCGGATTCACAATGGCCCCTCAATCGGAAACGGCTCAGATTGCCTGCAAGTAACGCAGTGCCATCCAAACCATCCGCGTTACATCGGCTTATAATTTATCCCCATGATAACCATAGTAATAAATAAAGGTATAATATTAAGACACGGATCCGATGCAAAACTAAGAGTACCAAGGTATGTGTACTGTGTGTTCCACGCATTTCTGCAAACCACTGAAATTTCTATGGTAGTTCGGAGTAAGGTCCTCGTAGATCCCAAATGATTTCGAAGCATTCGGGACCAGTTTGCTCATGCGCAGTTTCTATTATGATACATTGCGAACGAGCAAACGGTAAAAACGCCGAGCCATGTACTTAATCCTTGGAATAATCTAGACCAAACGTCAGAGGATTGGTTGCAGAGTGGTAAAAAATAGTTCAAATTAAAATATTAAATTTCAAATTCGAAATAATTCAAATTTCCTGTATGTACCTACGATTGGCCGAATTTGACATTTTTTTCTACAGATTCAACTCAGAATATTTCTACAACTTACATAATAAAGGTTTTCAATGAATTCAACGAAAAATGCGTTTAATTGAGATTTTCGTAACGATTCTGAAAACATTATGACAATAATTGTCTACTAATGACAATAATTAACATAATTTGTGGTCTTTCAATAATTTCTAAGCTTGGAAACAGTAATTCATTCTTCAGGAATTCTTCCAGTGTTCTTTGACAACAACAAAATTAGCAAAACAATTCCAGACATTTCGACATTGCTGGTTCGACACAATAGTTTGTAAGTAAATTTTACATTTCCTGTCCTACTATCATCTCCAAAAACGGTTCAAATACCTACATAAAATCTTCTAGCTGACCTTCAGCTCCTAATCTAGCGAATTTTTTATAAGGGAATTTAGTTGCCCATTTTACTGCACGTAATACGGAGTAGGTCTGAGACTTGAAGGCCTAACCATGACCTGAGATAGGATACCACATAAGGAATTATTATAGTAGTGATGGAGGGGGGGTACCTCGCGGCCTTGAACCAGGACGTACACATTGTGGACGACACCAGTCGGCCAGAATTCCACGCCGCACATCAAGCATGGAGAACTCAAGAAGGTACATAAATGATTTCTGCCATACAGAATGACTTGATGGGCGAATTTGCAAGAAAATACACTACGTACCTAGTATATCATTGTTTTGGCCTTTTTTCACAATTATTAAAAAATTTAAAAAAATTGAAGTTAGCACGGTTTTGATCATTTTAACCTCGTTTTGGTTTTGATACCAACCTACTATGTAACAAGAACGGCGGAAGGTCTATGAGGGCAGAAGTTGTACGATCATGTATTCAGCATTTATATCAGAGAACTGAAGAAAGTTTCATTTCAGAGGAGACAGAGTGAACCAAACATCTGATTGTTTTTAATGTGTTTGCTAGCCAGTAAGCCTCCGAGGCCAGCATGTAACAAGAAGAAGGACCCTTCATGTTGCAAAAATGGTTAATGAATAATTAACCGGTTGCAAAATGAATCTTTACTCTGTTGATTTCTCAATACCAAAGGTTTCTGGGATTCGTGTAAGAAATGAAAAAAATGTTTGTCTTTCAAAATCAAAATTCTCACTTACTTTTTATGGTTTAGAGCTTTCTGAACAATTTTGGTTCCGTGTCTGTCCCTGGTCAATTCCTTGTCCCAGGAAAAACTTTATATGAAAAGTAAGGTCTTGACAACATGATTTTTAGTTTAAACTGAGTTGATTACATTTACTTTTAATATGATAAGTTTTGAGTTAATACGAAGTTTCCTGCGTTACGCTGCCTTAGCGGACATTATTTGGTGCTACGACATTTTTTCGTTTTAAATTCATATCTCAGCATTGGGATGAGCGAATTTAAAATTTCAAAATGTTCAACTTCGAACTACTCCCACGTTCTCGATCTGGTGAATCTACCCCAATTTGACAAATGTTTTCTGGCTGGATGGCGGTACGTAGGGTCGTCTGGGGGGATCTGATTTCGAATTAAATTTCCTACAACGTTGGCCCTATGACATTTTTCAATCAGAGCAGTCATTTTCGATATACAGGCGTTAGAAGTTGAGAGTTGTCAACTTTTTAGCGAAGTTGGTAAAAATCGCCCATCTTTGACGGGCCTGAATGGCTGGACCGATTTCGATGTTTCAAAGGTCATTCGACGAAGAATTTAATGTTCTTCAAAAAAGGAAGTGTGAATTCGTTTTTTGGCGCATTCTTTTAGCACAACCTAGAAACCGTCGCAAACTCATATATTCCCGTTATTCAGGACCCCCAAGTAAAACAATTTCCAGCTCTCGAAGGATGCGAACCGACGAGACCTCCTGATTCAACAAGGTCGCCGTCTCCCGAAAATTGAGGTAGGATGTGAATCGACAGGTAAGCCATCCAACCGTAATTTCCAACTGAATTGGTAGGTACCTAACACATAGGTGGTTAGGAATGCTGTAGTTACTACCACGATCGCCTTTATTGCTGGCAGTGCCCACTTTGAGCTAATCATGCGGACACTTGGAATACGATTTTCTGATATGAAAAAATGTATCATTCTTAATGATAATGAGCAGGCTGGAATTTGTCCGACCGCCCACTTCTTTTCTAATCCCTTCAAAATTAATTTCTCAGGCAGGTAAATAAAATTGTCCCAAACATAATGTGCCTCCTTATTTGTTTTATGCGCTTTTTAGTGCTTTTATTCATCCAATTGAGCTAGTTTAGCACAATTGGACGGAAAAAAACACAAATAGGAAAGCTCCCCTCCGAGGAGGGGGGGCTGGGGCTCCTTTCCTGTTCAAAATCCCAGCCTCTCATTAGAACCCCCAGCCCCCAGAGCCGCCCCTGCAATGAGCGAGTCTTTCCCTGATAAAGGGCACGAAGTAGGCCGGAAACTTTGCAAGGTCAGGACATGTTTGTGTTGAGAACAGATGAAGGAATACCTACAACAACCAACAATCTGGAAGAGGACTTCAACTATTCCTATTCGAGGACGTTATCGTTACGACAAAAATGCACTGCTGGGAGCGAAAACATCGAAGAAATTTGGGCTTGAAACATTTGGTCGACTGCCAAGTCTTAGAACGGGAAGAGACAGCGCGTTTTGGCGACTGGTGACTCACTAAAGTAAGCAATTATGAATCCCATATTAGGATGGTTGAACTGCTGTCGAGGTAAACGTGGGACGCAAACTTTCTCTGGTCATAACAGTGGTCAGATCAAAATGGCAAGGACCCGTATTGTTCAATTCAAAACTTGAAAAATACATACTGTCTTAAGGAGGCATAGGTATGAAGGAATATAAGGAATAAGTCAGTCCTGCAAAAGAATCGATAGAACACGAGGGACGAGGGGATTTGGCCTTGCTTGAGATGAGTAGTCACATTTTGCAGGTTGTGATAAGGTTTACTGCAGTATTGCTGTGCAAAGTGTACAATGGATGGACGGAGGCTATACAAATGCTCTGTACAATCGATTGTATGATCCTACTGAAATTGTGAAGATTTCATGAGGAAACGCAACTAAGCTACTGAGAAGGTTAGAATCAGACAAGGTACCAGTTGGGTTTCTCGGGTTGGAACTGCATATTGGAATGGTACTTATTTTGCTTGTTTTATGGTACTTAATTTTATACTCACGGAGTAGCGCGCAAACTGTAGTCATTGGCGATGGTTTCAATTCCACCAGCACGGGCGACGGCTACGTAGCAGGATTCGTTCCCGAAATCAATCCCAATAACTGACATAGAAGCCATCGTTCGTTTTAAACTCGCACTTCACCAAGAATTTTTCGCGATTCTTCTCAAATGAAGCACCACGTATGACTGAAAATGAAGACGAAATCACTGAGAAACAAGCTGGTTGTAGTAATAGTCAACTGAACGCGGAATTTTTCCAGAGATAAAACTCAAACTCGGTCAACCGGCCGAAGAGTCTAGAACATGTAACTTGTGAACAGGAGCGAAACACCGGAGAATGAGGATATCAATACAAAGGAGCAGCGCTGTCCGGCTGGAAAATGAAGTCTAGAGACAACACAAAAAATGCTAACAGTTCTTTCCCCGCCCAAAATTCAAGAGAGAAGATGATCCAGTAATTTTGTTAGTAAACGTGTGCAAGAGTGTTTTTCATTGGAATTCACCAGCTGTTTTGGCGGATTCCCAGGAGTCAAATTTGAATTTTCTAGGATGAAAATTGTTTTTGAAACTACACTTCCTCGTTCGTTTATTCAGGTTTTTGATTGAATGATCAAATCTAAATTTCCTATCAGTTTCTTGTACTTACCTACCTACAATTTGTTGGTGTTACGAGGTGTTGTCAAAAAATGATGATAATCACAATGTGCAACAACAAAGTTTAGAAAACGGTTGGCTTTTTAAAAATGGGGGATTGGTTGGCTCCTTTTTCCTAGGTAAGCAGGTCTTACTGGATTTTTTTCTTGATTCTTTACGTATCGTGAATGAACTAATTTCTTTAAAAGTACCTACCTAAATAGTTTTTCTACGAGTACATTTAGAACCTATTAAATTTTTGGCTTGTTGCAGTTTTTTTTTTTTTAATTCACCCAAAACAAGGAAATAGGCAAGTAACTACCTCCTTAGGTCCTGGTAAGTATATATATTCAACTTACAATGCTTACCTTACGTTTTAATATTAGTGATCACGAAGTATAGGTATTCTATGAGCGAGAAGCCCAAAGCACGAAATGGTAGCTAGGCGTTTTCTTCCTGCTCCAGTGGGATATGAAGACGTCGTCTGGACTCTTCTAGCTTACTCGTTTAGTGAAAGGATACGATTTTCGGGTCCTGGAATGTTCCAGAGAAATCCTTTTCTTTGCTCGTTCTGGAAGATTCCAGAAAGTTCGAGGAGTTAGCCTCCTAATGTTTTGTATAGACACCAAGACGGTCAGTGAGAACCCCACTAATGCCAACAGTCTTCAACTCTTTCAAGACAGTAAACAATTTTCAACCGAATAATCATGAACCTTTCTTAATGAATGAGAAAAACTGCAACAGTTTCCTTAGAAAAAAATACTCCACGTGACATGAAAAACCACGTGGTGTTTTTATCGTATTTTGGTCATATGGTTGTGGCAAACATGATTCGTCCAAGCGAGCGCTTTTGCAGGGAATTTCGAATTTTCGGTCTTTTTCCGAAAGACGGTTTTTTTTCATGGGACAAACAGTTTAGTGAAACTCGTCGAATCGCGCCGATAAAAAAACAGAAGAAATATGTGAAGAATGCGAATGAAGTTCCCATCATCATTTTGGATCCAGATACTGTACATCGCGATAAGTTTACAAAGGATATTATTTGTAAAAGGTAAGTGAGTGAATCATTCCAACAACAAGTTCCGCTAGATAGATACCTATACACTTGATAGGTAGGAAAGTTAATAAATTATAGAGAAAGTCCATAAAATTCAGTGATGTTCCCACTCCAAAGTAGATAATTTACTTACCCATTTTCCGAAAGAAAACCTAGGTAGGTTCATACCTAGGTTGTAAGTAGGTACTTACATTTCTAATTAATCTTCTTATTCTTTCTGTAATGAGCTACCTAATCCGTAAATCTAAAATTAGGTTGCAACAGTTCGTAGGTATCTACCTACCTAAAAGAAGGCATAAAGTTAGGACAAAAGATTCAGATCCTACCTATCTAAGTAGACTAATATCATTGGCATCTTAGCATGATTTAAAATAGGTACCTACAAGGAGAAGGAGGAAGGAACTCCATTGAAAATTTCCTCAACAGGTGATTCAGCATTCATTCATTTTCAGGAGCAGCTCGTTATGAGGACGAGTTCCAAAGAAGTAATTTTTACACTAACGAGCAAGGGGTTGGTGTTGAAGTGGAAAGAAGCAATCCGAACAAGGACACAGAAAAAAGAGTATACGAAGGAAGAGTAGCCGAAGAGAAGATCGATAAAAATGGTCGGAGTGAAGGAAATGTGCAGCCGGATTACCCAGCGCATAATGGAGGGGATAACATGGCAGAAATTAAATCTTCTCAGCAGAATAGGAAACAAATAAAAAGATTCACACAGAGAGACAGAGCGTCGCGTGTCGAAGCAGATCAAAGTGGCGGGGAAAATCATTTTCGCATCCCTAGAGAAAGGGTTCAATTCATAGATGGTCTGGACTATCAAGATAGGGTGGACGACGATAAAAACTTTGTGATTTTATCAAGAGAAGAAACACGAGGTCTCAGACAAGCGCGTAAATCGTACAGCGATCCAGCCAATACAAACTGGAAATGGGGTTTCAAACGTAAACAAGTGAAGCCTGAACATGGAATGAAAGATGCTGCAGTTTATGGGAGTGCTCATAATGCTTACAAACACAAAGAGGCTGCTTACGCCAGAAATCAACAGAGCGATGTGATGGCAAAGAGCGGGCACTCGAATGGAGACATGGATAACGAAAATTATTCAGGGGGGAGACAGAATTTCATGCAAGGCAATGCCAAACTTGCTGAGCCAAAAAACGTGATGAGAGACGACATTCATCAGCAAGCATGCCAGAGACAAGAAGCTTCAGAAGAACATTTTCATCGAGGGGTGGCACAACAAAGATCTGACATCAGGCAAGACCCTGCCACCAGCCAAGATCTTAGACCAAATACTCTAAACAGACCTGTGGCCAATACAATGACTAATGCGCAAGGAAGCCCACAAGAAATGTTGAACCCCAAGATGAACAACGGTCATCGACCAGAGTGTGCTCGAAGAGCTTACAATTGGGACGCAGGGAATCCTAGAATTTACAGCGCTCCAAAGTTTGATAACCGGAGGATTAATCCTTCGCCAAATGCAGGTCCTCGCATGGATAATATGAGAATGGATAATAGAGCAGAAAAAGTTGAAAATAGTCCACGCATGGAAGTTTCTCAGCTAGATGGACAAAGGGCTCCAAATGTCCAAATGGAACCTAACAGAATGGATAATGGTCAACAAATTGAGGAACAGAGGATAGATAATGCCCCGAGATTGGAGGAAGAGAGACATGAAGAAGTTCCAAGAGTGGATCACCTAAGAACCAATGATGTTAGACCCAGGTTGCAGGAACAGGGAGTGGAACCAGTACCACAGGTAGATGGTGGAAGGTTCGACAATAGTAATGTAATGGTTAACCCAAGTCCATGTTGCCAGCAGCACGAGAATGTTAGAAATGAAGTTGCACATGGAATGGATAAACAACGATTGGATGGATCTCAAAGAATAGATAGTGTCCAAAGAATTGATAATCCTCCACCTGGGGACACTGGATGGAGAGATGATGGTCTGCAGAAGATCACAAACGCACAGAAGTTGAAGCAGCCACTAGGGAATTCAAACTATGCCAATAATCTGGTAGTCCCTCCGAAGAACATAGTTCAAAGATTGGAAAACAAGCCAGCATCGGCGGGGCTACGTGGTGGGATGCGCGAAGAGGAAATACGCTACTTAGTATTCACTCCAGCTGAGTTCAGTCCAATGACCCTTCGTACAGTTCTTGGTGAGTCTGAGAAACCTATTTCTCAAGAGATCCCGTACTGCACGTTGGAAGAGTACAAAATGGAGAGTGCCAGTCTTCGGAGCAAACAGCAACAATACGAGAACTTCCAAGATGGACAGATTCAGTATAGAGGAAAGGGTTACATCAACGAAATAACCAGGTAAAATGTAAAGAATAAAATATACTTATGAAAAATTCGAACAGTCGCCGTCTATTGATAAATTAAAGGCTATTCAAAAACAGTAGCATGAGACCGTGAAGTATCCAAAGAGCTGTCAGGGCACCAATGGTGGAAACAGTTCTGCTGCCATCAGTACTACTGGCACGAATCCCCAGGCATCTTGATCACCAACTAACTTAGTGGCCTTCCGCTCTCCTTTACCTAGCTATACCCTACAACAAATAAACCCAGAGCGCTACATCAAGTTCAAGCGAAATTTATTTTTCGTAGGTACTCGATATCTGTAGTAGTAGTGTTGACGGCAGCAGAAAATCCCACCATGGACGTACTTGAACAATCTTAAATTTCAGGCCCCATTTATCAAAGTTACTATTGGTCTCTATTTGGTTGGTAGAATGAGTTAGGTATATTGGAAACTAATTGAGAAATGATGGGCGTTGAGACAAGAACATTTTTGTAACGCATTTATGAGCCAATCCTATTGACGCAATAGGCCTAAGTTTTATTGACAAGAATGAGACTAAAATGTTATGACGGTCTGTTGTAGGCGGAAAAGAAAGAACCGGGAGGCGTGGAAGAAATTTCTCATTCGACAAACCAGAATAGCTCCAAAAGGCAACAGCAACCACGTACAAATGCCAGTGCACTGTTGTACAGCAACTATTCGCAGGCCAAAATGTCCTTATGGACTGGTAGTGCAGACTGAACCTTATGACCCGCAAGCATATTTTACAACTCAGTGTTACATAGATGCACTGACGAGATCAACTTGTAGCAGTGACATAGGGATTGACGCTAGGATCACGCCTTCGAAAATGTTCGAAGAGTTGAGAGGTCACAGGCCCATCATTTCTCATTTCGACAACGCAGTGTACACCACATGTGTGCCCCCATGTGTCATACCTCCGTGCCCAACGAAATCCAAAGTGCGCGCCCATCAAAGGCCCTGCTTTCCTCTATTTAAATGGAAAAGAACGCCGGATTTGACGATGCTGTCGAACATAATCAATGATTTGGTGGAATCCAACGCGACCCATCCCTCCATTACCCACTCAAAGAGGGAAAGCCCAGAACAAATCGAAGAAGAGAAAATCATTGAAAAATATCTCACGTCATTAATGGAGCAACAGAGCAACAACCACTCGAAAGCACATTATGAAAGAAATTCTTTTCAAGGCGGTGTGTGGTTAGGGAAACTATTGGAGGAGTTGGCAGAAAACAGACTGAGATCTAGGATGCGGATGAACCAACCTCCAATCTAGTGACAATATAATTGCGGGTGCCTATGCTGTAAATAAAGTGGTTTTTAAAGGAGACTAAAAGCATGTGGTTTATTCTAGGCAGCCATATTTGGTTCCCCACTTCCAATCCAGTTTCCCAGCCATCCATTATTAAAAACATGGTGGCTTTTGAGATAAATTTGTACAACCCCTATCTCAGTTATTGACAACTATGAGTAGGTGTCATTACACGAATGAAGAGATACATCGATTGGTGGACCTAAAAATACTATATAACGCAAGGAAATAGGTTATTTGCCTCACCTGGTGGCTCACAAAAATTACTGGATTAGATTGGGGAACATTAAATGGTTAAATTGGGGGAAAATTATATACAGAACTACGAAATAATGAGCCGTGTCAACACTTTATTCATCTGAAACAGTATCTCTTGCATGGACATCCAATTATAGGTCCAACATAATCCGTTCGATTAGGTACCACGTCCATTTCTTTTCAAAATCATATCATCTGGGGTAACATAAAATAAATAAACACAGAACAACATAATTAGATCAAAGAAAACACATCCAAAGGACCTTAATTGAGAAAGTACTTCATCCTTCAAGTCACAGCCATAACAAAAACAATGAACGCCATAGGTACTAAATACGGGAACAATAAAAATTCCACAAGAAAAAGAAATTAATTCCATATCCCAGTGAATTGAAGGCACCTGCATCACAAAATTCATTGGGAATAATCTGTTTCGAGATGCTGAGCTCATTCTGATTAGCTTAAAGTCCACTGATGAGGTATGGCTAATAACTGATTGGCCAGGAGCATAAAAGTCAGTCTTCAACGTAGGAGGCAGTAAGGCCAGGAGGGATTTAAGTGGTATGATGAAGAAGCGTTGTGTATTGATAAGGGATGAACTAGAGGAATGGATTCGAAGGAAATACGTCTATTCGTTGGAGTAGCCACCAACGAAGAAGGAACTGAACATTTTGATGCCAACAACAGGGAGATTTGTGAAGAGAATCTCATTTCTCGTCCATGAACTCCCCAGCAATGGTGATCCTGATGAGGAAAGGCTGAGCTTTACAAGTGAGATAGTCGTAGCGATCCGTCCAACTATGGTTCAAAGCACGGCGAGCAGTGGCGTACCTGACGGACTCCAAAAGCTTCTGAGCGTCGAATTTGTTCTTCGGTGGAGGCGGCGACACGACCAGAGTCTTCACGTACTCAGTCAAACTCATCAAATCCGTCGTATCCTCTCTAGTCTCCAAAAAATGTTCGCCCACTCTATTTTTTGTCACAATTGAGCCTTCAGCACCATCTGACGAAATGTGATCGAATGACGTATTCTCAATTTTGGGTTCCTCATTCGGTGAGAACGTGGGTTCGTCATCTTTACCCATGATGTCCTGTTCCTGGGAGACATTTACCGATGCTGGCCTATCTGAACTGACACTTTCAGCCAAGTCCTTATCAATTTTCGACAATTTATCTATAAAGTCCAACAATTTTTGGCGGTTATTATCAACGATTTTGAGGAGCTCATTCATATGTTCTTTCTGTTGTGTTACGTTGACAACCCCCGTTTCGTCATCAGCGATATCTTTGGTTGATTCTTCAAGCTTTTTGTTCAATGCATCTATTATGGCTTCATTGCTAGGATAAGATGGGGGACTGTTGAGTTTATCTATTGCTTCAATAATTTTACCACCTTCAGCATCTTCGTTGATATTAATACCTTCATCATGCTTGTCTTGGATTTCATCAGCCTCCCCATCATCTGTTTCCGGATGGTCTGGATCATCCTGGTCCTGTGTATGTTCATCATAGGATGGTGCCATAGAAGTACCTTCTGTCTCTGAGGTTTCTGCGGTGACCCCTGGGATGTCAATAATTTCTTGTTGATCTGAAAAGTAAATACCTACACGTAATTTATGTCAGAAAAAATACAACAAATATAGTCTTATCAGATCTTTAGGTTTGTTCCAAGCACGGTGGGTTCAGTTTAAGGTTTAACCCTTTACTTAGATCAAAATCGTGGATTTTCTCAATTTCAATTTCGTTTCTTACACCGTGCAAGTCTAAGTTTCCTTTCTTCAACATTAAAAGTCATGCAACTTTAAATTACCTTCCACATCAATAATCAACTCGTCATCCATCTCAGGAGGTTCTTCTCTGTCAGTCTTGGGATATCTAGAGTTGGCCTCGCTGATAATGTCTCCTTTGAAATTGAAGGAAGTGTACGGATTGTAACTCTCTTGTTTCCAATCATTACAGCAATTCAGAGCACTAGCGTCGATAGGATGAGCCTCTGGAAGTACAGAATCTATATTAGTAAAATCATAATTCTGAAAAACTAAGGTGTATACCTAAGGGTGCAATTTAGTCGCCCCAGAAATGAAACACACAAAACTCAATCGAAGAACGCGGGTTTTTAGTCGCAGGTGCGCGTTCTTCGATTGAGTTTTGTGTGTTTCATTTCTGGGGAGATTAAATCGCGCGGCTGAAAACCGCAAGAGTGTAGCCACCCTAATATTTCATCAATAATTTTTCTACATTTAACATACATTTTGTCCCAAATCTGGAACCCAAATCTGAAATAAAATTGGGCGTTCCCTTAACACGTTCAGTGCGTATGACACACACGCTGCGTCATGGTGGCACTTCTCACCAGGCTTATGACGCATACGCTGCTTCATGGATCTCATTCCACAAGAATCGTTCCAATATTGCCACACCTCGTTGAAGGCGGCTGTTTCTTGTACTAAACTGTTGCTAGTTAGTCGGATGAACTGCAGATACCGTCAGAGGCACATAATACAAAGAAAAAAATACTTTATCGTTCTGGTGTGAAAAAACTTGGGTCTGGCTAATGGCAGACGACACCCTTTTCAAAGTCACTGTTCCGCCATAGGACAATAATGAAAATTTCAATAAATTTTCTAAAATTGCAGATTAGGCATTTCAAGAAAAAAAGTTCGTTTGGTTGGAAAAAAAAAATTAAAAAATTGATGATTCCCCATAATTGAAATCTACTTTATAACAATAACATTGTGGGATGAGGGACCGACCTGTGTTGAAGATATAAGCTCCAGAATCCAACACACACTGCTTCCCAGAACTAAGAGTGTGAACACGTCCATGGGAGCCTCTGTTGTGAATGAAATTGTCAGGATCGAACAGCAGGTAGAGGTATTTCGTAGTTTCGGCTAGGAAAAACGATTCCATTCTGTTCTCCTGGGAATGGTCTCTGCTGTCCTTGATCTGAAAAACAAAGGCAATCCAAAAAAAAAGGGTAAGATTAGAAAAATTGGACTTTTCCTTTTAGTTTTTCCTTTTCACATGTGAGATCATTTCGTCAATCACAACACAATAAGATTGGGAGAAATATGAACCACAATTCAAGAAGTGAGGCAATATGATAGCTGCAGAGGTCAGAAATACAAACAAGTTTCAGGAGAAATACAAGAAAAAATAGGGGGAAAACGTCGTTTTTAGAACATTTTCAACATTTTCTTAAAAATGATTTAGATCTTATTCATTGAGTTATTCTTTGAAACCTAATTCTTTAAGGGCTCAATTCATGACAGAGAGTTATTCCGCAAACTTGCGACTTTTCGCAAACTTGCGACTTTCTGCAAACATGCGACTTTCCGCAAACTTGAATCCGCCCCAGATGGTTGATAGGTACAGGTGATATTCAATAGCCTTATCTCCAGTAAAAAATAATGTCAGGGCTGTAATTAGAAACTATACGAGTACTTTTAACAAAAGCTAGATCAAAACAGTGTAATTAAACTATGACTCACAGTGGCATAACCACAAGGTGTCTTGGCACTATGCTGGATACTTCTTAGTATGTTTTTGCCAATGTCCAGCATGAAAGGGTCACCAGTGGCTCTGTACAGGTACATGGCAGACTCGACAAGTTCCGGTCTCAGAGGGTAGCTCTCCCTGTTGGTGCCAGCCTGACCTGGATAGTCAAAGTAGGTACATGAATATAAAATATTATCCTCATTATTTACATGTATTTAGTAGTCCTCATTAGAACATTGAGAAGAAGCAGAGTTGAGAAGAAGCAATAGATTGTTTTAATTTGAAATCAGAAAAAGTGTAATGATCCCATCATAATTTAGGATCATCGTAATGGGAATATTACGCCAAATTTGTTCAAACTTCGAAATCAGGCCAAATTATGATCGTTTTATTAAAAACCAAGACATCCATGAACCACCTGAAGTTTTTGAAAAAATTAGCGCCGGTTTCACCAAAATACTCTAATCTTGATTGAGATTGTTCAGATCAATTCTAAACGGGATCGCTAATCTCGATCAACGATGAGTGGGTTTTACGACGCTAAACTCGTTTCCCTCCTGGCGAGTTTAGCGTTCAATGAGTTTACAGCCAAATCGCTATCAAACTCTGGTTTAATTGGTATCAAGAAGGTATTGGTCCCCAGCGGTTAATGATAACACTGATAACAGCTCACTTCCTTGTGTTTCGTTTTGTTGTACCTGTTAGAGGTATTCATGGTCCAGCATATTCGACGTCGAATTGTCAAATTGGGACTTTAGAAGAGAGCTAATGCGCATGCGCCCGGCTCCGATTCAATTTACGACAATTCGAATTTACCACGGGCTGGAGGCGTCGAATATCGAAATGCAGCAGCGATCCTAGCGGTAGTCTTCAATTTTCGACCATTCAACTGGAAAAAATCTAGGAGCCCCAAGATACCCTCGGGTTTCGAATATTGAATCAGACCATGAATACTCCAATTGTGTGTTATCTTTATTGTAGTGATTTTGTGTTGTTGAAATACGTTAAAAGATTAAAAACTATGGCTGATGTGGAAAAAAACGGAAGCGGGAATCGGTTTTCGAGCCAAGCGCGAGAGAGCTATTGGTTTCACTGGTACTCAAAAAGTTACACATCGTTGAAAAGAAATATGTGTGTAAGTAGAGGGAGGTACCCTATTCTTTCTCCCTTTGTGTTCCTCCCATAAATAATGACCTATAGCAAGGCCTATGGGGGGGGGGGGGGGGGGGGGGGGGGGGGGGGGGGGAGAGTTGAAAAAAAAACCATCCGAACTTACCAGTCACTGATGTACTCGAGTTTCTTTTCAACAAGCTCCAGGACTGAAACGACAGAGGATTTTGACAAACGATACCTGGACTCGAAGGTGTCATCGAGGACGTCAAAATCGTCCGTCCTCTCCCTAATCCATCGCAAGAGGCGAAGGTTGGTGAAACCGGCCTTAAGAAACTAACTAACAATAAATTGTAATTAAAAGGTGTCAGTTACTACATGATTGAAGTGTAAAAACATGGGAATTGATTGGTTAGTGCATCATTTACAACAATAAAATGTACCAAATAGAAGAACCGGCGTTTGCCCAACACTGAATGGCGTAAGTGGTGTATGGCGTTGACTTTATGATAGTAAGGACAACGTTCGTGTCGTCTGTTGCATGCATCCGAATGTGCTCGTCCTATCTTTTTGCTTAGTTCAAGTCCCTTACGTGCATCCGAATGTGCTCGTTGTATCTTTTCTGCTTAGTTCAAGTCCCTTAAGTTGCCTGTATTGCAACTTACAAATGTACAAACTGTACAACTTACGCAAATATTCTCTACGTGTGGGTGTAGTATTATTACGGTACCTTGAGGGATATTGTAGAACTCTGGTGTGAATCCATACTGTTTCCAAACACTGTTGTAGTTGTGCATAGATCGAAGGGCTGTCTCCACGTCACCTACAATGTTCATATTAATTTAACCTTACAGATTACAAAAAAATGAAAATGTTCTTGGAGAGGTCAGTAGAGGATTGTAGAGTTTTTGCAGACCTCTGAGTTGCGAGTTGGGATGTTATTATAATGTTATAGTTAGTGTCACTACTGTTAGGTAGAGAAAAATCAGATTCTAGCCCATTACTAGCATTGAAAGAACATCTAGTCAGAATCTGATTAACCTTTGACTCAAAAGGCAACACTTACGTGAGATTTGTGATTTCTCCTAAATTCTACCCATTCCAGTTTTTGAACAGTGCAGCAGTTTGGTAAATAAAGTAGCAAACCAGTTGCATTTTACAAATAAAATGGTCCTGATAAAACTCGCTTACCAATAAGGGTGAGAACTCCGGGCCAGTAGGCTTCCAAAGACTGAAACACAGGCAAAGTAACTTGGCCTTTGTGCATACTTGCCCAGATGTACCAATTGTTCTTTTTAAGGTACTTGTCAATAGGTTTTCTCGCCTCGTTGAACATGGCCATCAGCTCCGGGCGGTTGAGGAGGATAGATCCTTTGACTAGATACTCGAAGAATGAATCCACGCCAGCGCCGATCCCTGAATCTCTCGCCACCCATTTACCCGTCTTTACGTCGATGTGGTTTCCGAAAAGGCCGATGGGAGAGCGGTGATCGTACATAACTCTCAGTGCGTGCATGGCCACCTGAATCAATGAAATTGCGGATTAATAATCCACATAAACAGTGCATTCACTAAAAGAACTTATTTATGATTTCAGGTTCCCCATTCTAGAGTGGGAGTAGTAGCAGATAGAGTTCTGGCCAGATCTCAAAAATAGCCTGTCCAGGATGAGATAGGATTTTGATCCAAAGAGTAGGTCCAAGATAAGGGTACCATCCCTGCTTAAAGATGCTGCCACTTGAGCCATCCCTAGGTTTGTTTCCCCAGACAATACTCTAGGAGTAGGTGGGTAGGCAAATTTCACTGGACTCCCCACATACTTACCAAAAGTAGGTGCCCACCAGTTGAATAGCAATTTTATTTTTCTAGGACATCAAATGCCATGTTACGAGAGAACCAGAATGGGCAATGGCAAGAATCAGTCGTAACTAATAATAATCACAATTAGTCAAATCATGCCTTGCATAGAAGGAACAACTTCACTTTTAGGACATTGCAATAATATGACACAATTTTTAAGCTATAAGTTCTAAATAGTTAAATAGGTAGTGACCTATTTAACGCCAAAATACCAACTTGAGGCTGTTGGTTTGTAGTGAACGAAAGCTCATCCTTCAGCAGAAATGAGAGACAGACACCAGGTCTTCGGTGGCCGAGGTCGTTAGTTGGTGAGTCATAGTGGAATCCATCAGATTTCGCTGTGGCAATAAGGTGTGAACCCCCTCGAAGTTCCTTAATTTTTTAACGATTTCCCGTCCACAACAGGTTCATCGTCAGATGGAAGGTAGGTAACCAAAATGCAAAGTCAGTAGACGTATTTCGTTAGAGTCACTATGGGAACGTCTTTTACTAGAATGGCTCCTAATTTTGATGAGGTTAGGTTAGCAGGAAGATGATACGATCCTGCCTTCATTGTGATTGTGGGGAATTTGTTTTTCCCCACAACAAAGTCTTTAATCAATTCTTACTCCTCCAGCCCGTATGGGCAATGGTTGCTGCAAGTTGATGATAGATCGGGCCATCACCAACTAAGGAGGGAAGTTGACGTGATCACTACCCTTCTTGCGTCGACCGACTTGGTTTAAGCGAAAGACGGTATGTCCGCAACAACCTCGATTTTTATATGGCGGCAGAATCCTGGCTTCGGCTAGGGGGGATTCCCATAGTGAGGATCCAATTTATTGTAAGCTTGAGGGTCCCTAGACCACAAAGAACACAAAATAGAACACAGAACTCCAAAACTAGATAACTACGCTTTTACCTCTTCATAAACAGGATCACCAGTGAGGCGGGAGAGTGTGGCGAACTCCAGGATGTACGTTCCAACACCGGCCGTACATGTGACAGTGGTTTCCCCAGGAGGTACACCATAGCGGAGGTTCACAGTTCCGTAGGGCATGCCAGATCGTGTAGCAAATGCTGGCAGTAGCCTCTTGGCTACGTCTTCTGCAAGCCTCAACAGCGGACCATTGCACGGCCATCCAGGTTCCAGTTCAAGACCAGCTCTGAGAATTTGCATGAGTATTTACGCAATGGTGATTAAAAAACCGGCATTATTAGGTAATGGTATACTAACAACCGGTATATTAACAAATATGTCGAATTGGTGGTAGACAATTCTGGTGAACGTCAGAAACGTTTAGGAGCTAATGGTTATGATCAGAGCAATCACCTATACATATACATACTTACATTGGTACCTATTTATAACATTAACACGTTCCATTCTGATTGCCTACCGGTAGGCAAAATATTTCCTACCTTGTACGCGGCTGACGATTCAGTCAAATAACGAGTTTTGATGGTCCACAATCGATTCTCTGATATTATCAATGCTGCTATCAGGAAACAAAGCGCATCCTAGTGGCGAGTAGGGTTTACTAAACGAGATAAGAGAAAGAAACCCTGTCATAAAATACAAATAACTGGTTGAACTGAGACAAAACAGATGGCGCTTGAGTAACCAAAAGTTCCTGCCAGTAGGCACACTGCGTAGTTGTATAAATTACTGTTTTAGGAGCTGCGTGGAATGTGTTACCTAGGTACCTAAACTTAATTCAATCTAATCCAATTTGCAAGTAATTATTCACCTCTGAGAGAGAAGATGAGCACTCAGCAGTCCTCCAACGATTCGGATGTTAGTCTCAAACACGGAAACATTAATGTTAGCATCGAAATTTGCGTTGGCTGTCACGATGCTAACAACCCGTCTGAATTCCGAGTAATTTCCCATGACTGCCAGTGTATCCAAGGCATCGATTAAAGTCAATGAGTAACTGACAAAAACAGAAAGAAATATTTAGGTAGAGTAGGAAAAAAGTTCGAGCAAGTATTCCTACCAATGGGTAATTTTCGTTCAATTAACATTTAGCTCTATATTTTGGCTTACCTGCCCCATGTATCGATTCCATCACACGTCAATGGCCTCAACTCGTCATATGGATAGGCGTATTTCAAATAACCGGAGTATGCATGGTTGAACATTTCTCGTACTTCTTCCCTGCAATATTCAATAGGGACAGTAATATCAGTTAGAATCAATTCAAATTTCCTTGCTCACAACATCCCAAAGTACTCGCATGTGGGAAGCCAAAAAGCAGGCTAAGTGCACTTTGTCTAGGTGAGCGTTTTCGGGCAAATTTGAAGCCCTCCTCAAGGCCTACAAATTTAGATGGGTACTCTTGAAAAGAGTAGCAACAAGCACAACCACAACAGTTTTAGGTACTTAGTCAAAAACAATCTTATTTCAGGGTAATTTTCATTATGGGCAAACCAGCTAGTTCTTGTTCATAGTCTATACATATAGACATGTCACTGATTCCCTTCCTGTTCTGGGACTGATTCACTCCAAGAAGCCAAGAACTTGATGCCAAAATCAACCATTACAAAAATACTTGATAGGTAGCTTTATTTTCCATCTTATGGTCGACTTTTGCTTTCCTCAAATTCTCATCCTTGTTCAAAGAAGCTGTTTGAATATACAAGGTTTTGTCCGGCCGAAGGGTAGGTATAAAGAATATTCAAATTTCAAACCCATGTTTACGTATTGATTTCCCGTTTATCATCACAAGAAACACACAAAATTGGTGGTAGGTAAGTACATACTTGAATGATATTATATTGATATTATTATTATAATATCAATATATTATAATAATATATTATTATAATATGAATATATTATAATGATATGATATTATAATGATATTAATATTGATATTGTTTCTCACCTCAATTTGATAAGGTCTTGTCTCGAATATTTTCTTCTTCCGAAGACCACATTTTCGTGGAGGATAGCCAAGCTCAGGAGGAAAAGACACAGGGAGCGAAATTTGAAAGACATTGTAGAAAACCTACTGTTTACCTAGCTAAAAGCTCTGATTTGTGCGACCTAGACAGGAATCTCTCCCACATGACAACAAAGAACAGTGTCAATCACCGTACTGTAAAATAGCTTGTAAGTAGAAGTTCAGCGATTACAATTACCTATCGGTAAAATAAAATTATACCAAAGTGTTGTTTGTAAAGTAAATAATTAGATTAGTCTGTACGCTGAATTGGAGTCGTGTCCATTAAAAAATCAACACAGAATTGATTACAGATTAAAGGTCATTGATAAGAATGATAAGATTGATAGTAGTAGTGCATAGAGAAGTTATTCCAGTTTGACGTCTTGGACATCTTCCTCATTGCAGCAAGGCCATGCGGGTTTAGTGTGCAGATGTAAAAGTAGGCGCTTGATATCTCCAGGACCTAAAATGAAATAGGTATGAGGAAGAAATGGTCGGCTGCATGATTAGTTATTTGTAGGTAAATAGTCGGGAATCAGTCAGAAAACCGCTCACTTCTTTTATTCATCGACGTTTCGGGTCTAACCTAGAGCCACCTTCAGGCAACGGCAAAACGTTCATGAGAAAGAAGGAGTCCTCGTCCTCAAGTCCCAAAAATAGAGCATATCCCACATAAAATCGCTAGACCCGAAACGTCGATGAATAAAATAATGCTTTAAAGTGAGGGGGTTTTCTGACTGAATCCCGACTATATATATCTACAAATAAAATGAAATAGAAATGAAATATTGAATTAATTTATTCAAGGAGCTGAGAAGAAGGGAACAGTATTCAGCCCCTCCCATGACATTCATGGAGGTTTTAATAAATCAGTTCAGGCATCCAATTAGGTGCGACATAGACAGCGAATTTACATAACAACATGACTGAACGCATGGCTATATGCATCATCCTCTATACCTAAATACTGAAGGAAACAAGCAAGCAAACAACTAATAGGTACATTTTTAGCATGAAACAAGAAAGAAAAACATTAAAATCTAATCAGAATTTTCAATGAGATATCAATTATTCTTATACGAGTTACAAGTACCTACTTAAAGGTATTGTTAATAAAACACGATTCAATATAATTGGAGTGGTTTATGTAATAAAACACGGAAACATTTTTATTTTCCAAAATAGGAACGAATTCCAGCCTTGTATGGGAAGAAGAATTACAAGAAGCATCGTGTAGGAAATACGCCCAAAATGCACCCTTTCTCAGGCTCTGAAAAACCAAAAATCTTGAAACAACATAAACAAAAAACAATCATAACTATACATACCAATAAAACAGTCAACAGCTTTCCATCATTAAAGTGTCAAACATTTAAAACCTAAACCAAGTAACAACTAATAGGTACCTATTTAAAACGGTGATTTTATGATATATGCTTATGAAAAAGGGGTACATTTTAGGGTTCCAATATTAGAACACTCTAAAAAAAAAAAAAAAATCTAAACAAACCTTAACAATTTCTCTCTTCTTTCTCTTTTACTGTAATAGAGAGAAAAAAAATTTTTTTTTTTTTGAAAATTTGGCGAAAGAAACTAACGACAATCATGTTTCATTTTCAGCTTGGTCAGCAATTTATATACAAGTAGACCTGAATATTATGTACCTGGGACATGCTATCCGCTCATTATTTTATTGGAATTCAAACTCGTCCTTTTGCTATTCAAAAACCGATTGCCAACAATACTGTGACGTCATGGGGTATTACAATTTTACCGAACACATATACCTAATCTAATGCAAAGGTATGAAGGAAATATTTTGATAGCAATCTGCGCAGTCCTTCGGGTGAATTTGTTTTCTGTATCTCTCATCAAGTTAGGTGACAAGTCAAGTCATGATGCTAATGCGCCATACCTACTAATGGTAATGACAAGGTACCTATCGATTGTCATCTTAACAGGTAGGTAGTTATCGAGTTGTAACAGCGTCAATGCGCGTAAGAACCACAACGGTTCAGCAAGCCGTCAAACAGACCGCGAAGTCTTCGAAGGTGTTTCTTCACGGGATTATATAATTTCTTAATGATACGAGTAAGTATCCTGGCTTCTGCTAAAACATTCTCAATAATAGTTGGGTTGGCATAATTAGGTATATATTATACAGGGTGATTCAGGACGGAAGCGAAAAAAAAAAAAAAAATTGGGTGAAACTAGACCCAAAATGGGGTAGAATGTCACCAATCGCACTGTTTTATCTCAATCCGTTCCCTAGATATGATGTTTTTGAAGTTTTTTTTCAGAAAACCACGTTTTTTGCTATACAAAACCCACATTTCTTCACTTTGAAAAAAAAAATTTCCACTTTTTACCAC
>JAEMON010000013.1:17805633-17824239 GCA_030264115.1 Lygus lineolaris
GGTTTTTGGTGTGAATTACCATCCTAAACATGGGAACATATGTACTTAATGGTATATATATTCGGAATCAGCGTGAAATTTCCTATAAGAATCACCCACAAAATCGGTTAAAATTATTCTTTGAAAATTCACTCGTCAACTGGATTTTTTTTTTTTTTTTAAGTAAACAAAAAATTTTTGATTTTGATTTTTTTGAAATGAAAATGCGCCCCTTGGTGCCGCGCGCCCCTAGGCCTGGGCGTATTGGGCCTAGTGGTAAATACATGCATGCACGTCTAACTTCTTTGTGTGAACCAACGAAAACAGAACTTGAAGAGGAGAGGAGAAATGTGAGGAAAACTAGTTAGGAGTGGCTTCTCACATGGGTTCGCTCTCCCGAAAACGCCAGTAGGATCGATTGTGGTGAGAAAGGTTCTTATCTCGTCAAAAAAGGCCTTCGAAAAGTGGGGTTTCGTTCAAAAGGCGCCTAGATACCTACTATACTTTGTTCTAAAATGTTTACATAATAATATGTGTATGTTGTTCGTATTGTAATTTATTTTCAGTGAAAAAATTAAATTTTCAAACATTCGTAGCTCATAAACTTGAAAATAGAAAGATGCAGTCCCCGAAAATCGACTAAGTAAGATTTTTGGCCAATGCATTCCTTTCTTTTTGAATATTATGTACAACATACTATCTTATAAATCGTTTAACTTATGGATTTGAGTCAGAACACCCCCAAATTATGTTCTGTAAAGCTTGATGATGACTATAAGTTAGTTGAAAAGCTTTGCTTGTTTAAATAAATCCCGCTGAAAATCTAAAAGTGGTTATTATGACAAAGACATGATTGATCTTCTCAGAAAACCGTCTGCCAAGTTGGGTGGGGCAGTAGGTACATACAGCTTCCTTCTTTCTTGTAACAGGGATATTATATAGAATTAGATGGTTGAAAAATGATTAGTCAAAACGTATTTTCAGTCCTGTAAGTAAATAAGTAACTACATCAAAAGCGATGAAACTTTACACTCAACTTCACTTCTCTGGAGACAACGGTGTTCAAACCTCATTTTATCTTTGAACTTATGTATTTTTTGTACATCGCCTCATTTTCTTGGTACTGGAATAGTCTCTCTTGCCCCACCTTCCGTCAGTTCTGGTCAAATCGTGTCAGTCAGTGCCCCTTCAAACATGGACCACCCCGTGGATCTCGATCTCGCGTCTCTTAAAATAATTTGTCTTAAGTTACCAAAAACAAATCCTGTTTCCTGTGGTTTAAATCGTCGTTTCGTACGCTCATGATGTTTACTTATGCGTGAAAAATATATTCATGGCATTAGTTTCATTTATAAGCCCTCGTCAGGAACTGATTTCACATCAAAGGTGTCATACCGGCACTCCTGGCCAAACGTGACACGTTTGGAAGGGATGTTTGTGGCCAACTCTCCTTCTAATTTCGTTCTAATTTTCTCTATTTTAGTAATTTCAAGCCGGATTTTACGCTTTACGAAGCTCTTAGAAGTTCCTGCGCCACTTCCCTAACTACTGTTGGCAGAACTGATGTGAACCCATTCCTGTATAATTGGTTATGAGTACCAAAATTGGTTCTGTTTTCTGAAAAAAAATGATAATTTTAGATGCCTAAATCTGTACATAGGTACTACCTAAACATCATAAACCTACCGAAATAGTAGAATCTGAGAGGTAAACGTAATGAAATGAGTAGATAGGCATCTAATGGGGGAAACAGATGCTCACATGTAGCATATTTATTTAAAAAAACAAAAAACATAAATAGGTATACATGAATAAAAAGCATTACCTACGTGATTATTGGACAATGACATCTTCATTCTCTCAGACGCGTCATATGCGGTGCTATATTCGCTCATATTAATCACTTGCAATTTTTTCGATATTTTCCCGTGTTCCTGACGTCAAAGTTGAAACTTTTACAATAACTCCTATTTTTACATATAAATTCGACAAATTTTGTTCAGCAAACTTTTGGCGAATTTCGACAATTTGTTTTTGAAATTTTTTTGTAGTTTTTTTGAATTTTTTTGTCGATTTTTTTTATTAGACAATGTTTTGGCATAATAGGCAACATTTAAAAATTACAAAATTTTACAAAAAAATCTGGAGCTTGGTTGCTGGCTGAGATCACCTGTAAACTCTATTTTCTCCACTCGATTTGTCAGGATTTGAAACTGCCCTGATCGAGAAGGGAAAATTTCCTACCCGTCAAGACCGAATTTACCCAACAGTCTTGCTGACGTAAATGTTTCAGGAAATTCACGTTACCGCATGCGCAGAAGCAATGTTCCTAGAGAGATGAAACTTACAGTGGACTATCTACCAAGCCTCATAATCCCCTAAATGTCATCAAAATTCGACGACAATTAAGTGCTAAAACATCAAGAACCTTCAAAATTAACGTTTTTGATTATTTTTGTATGGAAGAAAAGTTAAAGACCTGATACTTCTGCGTCGAATTGTGACGAAAGCTGGCTCACCATCACAGTAACCATGATTTTTGGTGATATTTGAAATCTGGAGGAGCGAAATCTGTTTGTGAAGCTTTCAAATTCCGAGTTTTATGATCTGATTTTGATAAAATTTTCATGGATTGGTCTGGTGGACCTCCTAGACTGTCCCCTACGAATTTTAACGCCGTCGGACCAATAGTACAGTGTTAAATTCTTAAATTTGGTGGACACAATTCCTTTCGAATGCCCGCACGAACGTAAGGGTTCCCTCCTTCGGCAGTAAGGAAGCAAAGACAGCAGAAATCCTTCAAAAATTATTGTAAACTGAGGAAGTTCATTTCGTTCGGTACCTCTGCCAAAGTATTTGACATTTATTAGTTCTGGAATAGGGAAAATCAAATGGCCTAACTGGTGCAGGCTAACAAAAGCAGGAAATCCCGAAAGGTCACTTCAGTCGTCAAGAGCAGTGAATATTCAGTGGTGAATCGCGTGTTCCTGATGATGACGCCGCACGAAAGGCACTAATAGGTTATGCGCCCATATGTGCCGATATCTTCCCGTCGTCTCATCGCTTTAATTCGGGAGAACGTCATTTGACGATGACAGATCTGTGTCAACGATATGCACGCGACTCTGCGCCAAATGTTCCGAATTCCGCGTTATTTGCCTTCAAACCTCGTAATTCACTCACAACCAACGATCAAACCACCTAGTTGGTTGCGTGAAACCACACTACAACTCGTTCTTATCTTAATATAATGTGTCTACTTCAGGTATTTACCTATGATTAACCCTGAATGTTATAAAATGACACCTTCAAATTATGGCTCATTATAGCCACTTCACGTTGAAAATATCATATGGTTTTAATGAGTTGAACAGCTACAAAAATGATTATTACATACCTACACATCATTGTAACACAACAGTAATAATTTTCCTTATCCTCTTCTTTCCTTCTAATTAATAATTTTAGTAAGTTAGTGCCTAAACATATACATAATAAATTTAGCAATATAGAAAAAATGTACAATTACACGCATAAAAACTACACAGCATTTTCTCAAATTATTGGTAGTGATTCGCAAACAATTTTCACAGTGTAATTTGGGTAAATTCCTTTCCCTTTACCAAAAAATGTGGAATATTGAACCATTACCTACCTACTCATCATAATACGTAAGCTCATAAATAACTCATCACGTCCCAGATGTGATGAAAAGACGGTTGGTCACTGGTAAGCTCACTTAACTACTTATCAAACTAATAACAACTGTGCAGCTTGAAAGAAAATAATATTACCTATATTATGTGACTAAGGGGGAGACAGAAGGAAGCCATACCTATCAAGTTGAATGCAGTACTAATAGATAAGGACTATGCTGTGTTATACTACCAATAACTTGCCTGTTTATGAGAATGATTGGAGGAGCCTCTTTAATACTACCTATAATGGACTATCTGAAGATGTCAGATCTGACGAAACGTACCTACCAGGAAGAATGGAGTAAAATGATAATCTACGGATGACTCCAAATATTGAATGAATTCCCGAAGAAAAAATGGCCCCTCCATACCATCACAAGAATAATAAATTTTGTTAATCACTAGTTAACACTTAAAAAATGTCAAATTAAACTTTCTTAATGTCAATATACATATCTACATATTAATTTCAATTTATACTAACTACAGTTCAAATTGAAATTAAAAATAGTTCAATGTAAAATTAATAAAGTTTAATTTGAAATCAAAAAAAGTACCTATAATGAGTTATTTTTCAGCTATTATTCACAATGTATACGCGTAAAGTATAGGTACCTACCTTACATTGTTTGTTAGAAGAAAAACACGGGTTTATCCAAAGGAAAAATGAAGTGTTAATAGAAACAACGATACCATGTCACCACTGGTTACCACATTTTTGATACTAGTAAACAATCTATGGAAATAATACAGACTGAAGGAACATTCATGTCAAACCCTCGTAACTAGGGAAATTTAACTAGAACTTCACGATCGTGTTGATATTTTCCTAAACTTAAAAACAACAACAAGATCAAGGATATACCCTATATCGATACCTCCCAACCAACTTTGATTATCGGTTGTTGGGTAACGCTTTTGAAGGGACAAAATTTTGAATTGACCCCAGCGAAAAGACATATTCATGTCAAAAGCTTGGTTTTCGGAAAGAAAGTTAAATTTGACGGGAAAACAAATTTGCCGGACATCTTTGTCACAAAGATGACGGAAATTTTCTCAAACATTTGACAGAAAGTTAAATTTGGCGGAAATCTTTGTCACATAGATTGCTATCGAATTATTTGATCTGTGAGCTCAATTTTCTACTCAGCTGATCAGGTAACCTAATTTTTGTCTGACTTCTTCTTCTTCTTCTTCTTTGTCTTACTTTGTGAGGTACATAGGTAGGTACCTACTCCCGTGCGGAAATGCTCACCTTCTACTTGAAATAACTCCATGTGTAGTATAATGTTCATTAGGCAGTTGGTGGAAGAATGAATATACCTATAATATTTTCGGAAATTATATAATTTATAATTTTTTATATCATATCTATATTACATTATTATAATTATATTATTATTATTTTATATTATATTAATTTTTTCTGAAATTATATTACTTATAATTCTTATTATTATAGAATATTTTCTGAAACTATAGAGCAATATGATTTGGTACCTACCTACCTACCAACACTACCACAACTTGCAACTCTTCTGTACATATGGATATCCCCAGTCAAATTCGTGTGCTCCAAAACCAGAATGTTTACTAGCATTTTGCGTTTCACAACTTTCTGAACGACATTTGGGTCTGTTCTTTGTCCGATTCTTGTAAATTCCTTGTCTCGGGCTTATTATGTAACTCCAAACTATCTGTCCGTTTTTGATGGACTATCAATGTAGGACTCAGGAGCGTGCGATTATATCTTGTGATAACCTACCTACGTGAGTCATTATTCAAACTCCAATTTCCCATTATTTATTTGCTCGGATTTGAAAGATACCTAGTTGAGGGCTGATCACTGGACGAAATCTTCACCCTTTGAAACTTCGATGGCCCTCTAATTATAAAGTTGAACTGCTTCCGATATACCTCTTGGCACTAGAAGTTCTACTTATAGAGGTCCAAATAGCTGAAATTTTACTGGTAGTTTGATCCAAACTCAATGATCCAAAATATTTTTTGGGTTTTCTGCTTCGCAAGGACGTGATGAAGTAGCTACTTTGAAGGCCATTTATACCTCCTCTTCTTGATTCTTGAGAAAAAAACACGATAGCACCTCTTATACAGGTCTAACGATTCAAGTTTTCCCACATAAGAGGAAGACGCCTGGACGAGATACCTAATTTGTGAAAGGACCCCGAGCTCCCAAACGTTTAATTATCCCCAGGCCACATTAAAATTGAACGAGAAAAACCGGCGATGTCATTGTGTTGATTTCAGTCTATCATTTTGTGGTATAGGATTTCCCACAGGGGGGTCTTGAGAGAAGAACTAGATGGACTTGAGGCCGTCAGTACGTCTTTGGTCGCGTTATGCAGCGCAACGGCTGGGCCACAGGTTGGTGAGTTTGAGGGCAAATTCTATTTATTTGTCAACTATTTCGATATTCACGGCCCACCCAACAGTATGGGAATTTCCTAAACGAATGAGATGAATAACAAAGCTTGTCATGCAGTTGGTATTTATCAGTTTGATGGTTGTTGGAGATGGTTGATCTCTTGGCGCTTTTGTAAAATTATAGGAGGTCCTTTTATCCTGTATGAATAATAATTGACTCACAGACACCGTTTTGAGTTAAACGACGTCTGTGAGTCAATTATTTATAAGATAAAAGAACCTCCTACCGTTGGTATTTATTACAATGTGCTTCAGAAATGAAAGTAAACGAGTATCACGCTGATACATTGTGACATGAATAATATATGTCTTTTTGCACTGAGTAGGTGGTCCAAACGCCACATCCATTTCACAATGTAGGTATACACGTAAAGTATATATAGACATTGTTTGTTAGAAGAAAAGCTTGTGCGCAGATGAGCTTCGAGTTTTCGTTCTTTATTGGCCTGTCGACGTTTCCATCAGCGTTTGAACGCTTCATATTTCTCAGTTTCCTGAGTGTTCAAAGAGAACGGAGTATCACGAAGGAATGCGAGAAATTCATCTTAATATCAAATACAAACAACCACAACCACCTGGTTTTCCTTACACTAAAAGGTGCGATATTTTCGCCGTCACGTGACGGTCGGAAAAAAATGGAAACGTCCTGTTAATCATTATTAAACGATAAAATCCTAGCACTCCTGAAGTCAGCCAATAGTTTTGATGGTCTTGTGAGTTTAATTTGGTTTTCAATCATATAATTCCAATATTCATGTAGAATGTGGTGTACATAATTTCTGAAAAATTATATTAGACTGTAAGTAGGAAGGTTTAGCTTTCTTGTATGCTTCTGAGTATCAGAAAGTGAGGTGTTTTTTTCTTCTGAAAACACAATCTACCCTACTTCTCCCACCCAGTTAATGCATTTATACGCTTTCTGGCGTATTTCTGATACTCAAATGGCAGAGTCAATTCAAACAAATTGAAAGCAAAGAATTAAAACTCATCTCAGCTGTTCAAATTCCGCTAAATTTCAATTTAAGACGATAAACTCCATGTTTAAACCATTCTCGATTGATAAATGGCTATCATTTATATGGATTCTACAATTAATTTAGTCTCAGAAACGGACTTTGTATCATGAAACAAAATTTCTAAATGAACATTTTAATGATACATCGGTGCCTATACTTACCTATCTTATTTGATACGTACTACTACGAATTGGAGAGGAGGAGGTAAAAAAAATTGCTTGATCAATCAAGTTTTACTTTCAGAAAACACATATACGTATACAATAGTCAATATCATTTGAATAAATAAAACAGTAAAGTATTACTATACTATAGTATAGTAAAAATATTTAAGTGAAAATAGTAACGTAAGCTGGAGGGTCTGTAGGATGAACCAAAAATGTCTAAACTACATCAGGTTCAACAATAATGAAAATAAATCTGCAGACTATAACAAATTAGGGAGCTACCAAGTCATTGCATTTAAAAAGGCTCCAACCACATTAGGATAATTAAAAAAATCATAATTAGCCCGAATACTTTTATAATTTTTCTTCGGATAGTTATTGAATATAAAAATTAAAACTTTACTAGTAAACAATATTTTATGCACCTTTAATGCCTGTAATAAAATCCTGAAAACTATACGGTGCAGTACGAAGCAAATGCCAACACTCGGCTTTTGAAAGCTTCGCTGGCCACAGCTTTCAAGTTCCTCCCAGGTACTGCTTCATTTTGATCGGCTGCAAAGGTTTATAATTGAAAATAATATAATATGCAAGAAAATGGAGGGGAAACACGTTATTTGGTACGATACTCCAACTTAATCATTGAGTTTTCACGAAATATCGCGTATTGAACACTTCGAGATGGTTTCTTGGGTACAAACAACTGCTCTATTGAACGTGAATTCATCGTGATTAACTCAGCTTAGAAGGTCGTGTTTGAAGGCACAGGTCATTGACGAATGTTTACGGTTCCTCGCTGCATCTGTTTACTCTTTCAAATAAGAGATCCCAGTGATTGCGTCGAACTTGAGAGGGAATTCTTGTTTTCTGACGATATTAAGACGTAAATCACAGCCACTGAACATACAAGTTTGGATGGATCGAGGTTTGAGGGCTTCAGAAATAACTTGTTTTCCTCTGAACATTGCGGTTGCAAAAAACTGCGGTATAACATACTTTCCAGCAATAAAAATTAACTTACCTATAGACAACAACAACGAAAACAAAAGCTGCCATATCAGAAAAAGTCTGTCAAGCGGGTATACACCAAGTGAGAATGACGAGTATGTGAGAATAGTTTCCCAGCGTCCGAAAAAATTCGAAATCAAAAATTGAATCAAACAAAATCGGTTGAAAACTCTGAGAGTTATAGCTGTAACAAGGAAATGCTGACAGACAAACAATTGGGGAACCAAATTTGTTCAGGACGCTCCGAAACGTAAAATGCTAGTGGAAATTTCAGTTTTATAGGACAACATTTGTTTGATCCTCAAAGTGGAAACCTTAAGCTTCCCCTACCTGAGAAAGTAAAATCACCATATTAACCAACTTCTCGTATGATAGCTTCCTCGTAATCAATGACTTCAACAAGATGTTCACGATCGTGCTGATATTGTTCTAAACTGAAAAAATCAAAAATGTTCCCTCATTACCTATGTTGATGATTTTTTTTTTCACTTTTTACATGCTACTACCGATGACCCGATTGCCATACAATTCATATGGAATAACCAGGGGAATAACCTCCAACTACCCTACATGTTTGAGTGGAATCCGGGGGCCCAACCTGCAATATCCCTGAAAATGTCATTAAAATTTAATGAAAACTCACTGTGTGTGTGTCAGTTATGCGTGTTACAAGGATTCGTGGACACACACATATACCAGATTTGTTCAGAAAGGAATAAATCGCAAAATTCGAGTGTAAATAACTTTCCACGAAGTAGAAATGAACACTTGTTTTGGTAGAGACTTTCCACAGTGGAAATAAGCACTTGTTTTCATAGCCTCGGAAGCTAAAACTGACCTAAAAGTTGTAATATCGATTTGAACCGCATTTCTAGTTGTTTTCTAGAATGGTGACTCCGAAAATGACAACTGTTTTCAGTAGGTATTTGGCTCATACGATGCTCTTTTTTGGACGTTCACTGTTTTACTTTTCTATTCAAAATTGGAACCTTAAATGAGATGGGGGTAGGCATAAGATTTCCCTGCAGTAAAATTACCGTTGGGATTATTTATTAAATTCGAAAATCGCGTTTTTAACAATTTCGTGATTGTACATTAATTTTAATCTTTACGATGAGTGGAAGTTTATCCTTGCAAAATAATATGAATTTTCTCTTTGTGGTTGTTACAGTTGACTTGAAAATGGGGAAAATTCATATCAACCGGGTGATGTACCTCGCGGGTTTTGGCGCCATCGTCTTCCTCATCGGCCTGTTTTTCGCCACATCCGGAACTGACATGATGATCAACGCAAAAATCAAAAAGGTATACTTAGAACATATAGCAGTATAGTATACGAGTATACTATACTATATAGCAATATTATACTATACTATACTATATAGCAATATTATACTATACTATACTATATAGCAATATTATACTATACTATACTATGTAGCAATATTATACTATACTATATAGCAATATTATACTATACTATATAGCAATACTATACTATACTATATAGCAATATAGTATACCTCGTACATAGCCTAGGTGTGCTATTTTGCCCAAAAAACATTACATTTGCCGATGACCGGCAGTTAATTATGATCCACTCAATGTCATCAACTACTATGAGAAAACACGAAAGATTTTCTTGAAATATTCATTGTAATAAAGAGTTTAAAGCCAATTTCAGCTCATTAGGATATTCATATTTTAATCACTTTTTGCTGAAAATACCCATCTACGGACTTTTACACATTCCCAAGAAAGAAATTTCGAGACCCTTATCAGAAGAATCCTATAAAAGTGAATACCTTCTGGTCATTGATAGATCATTTCAATTTGAAGAATTTGGGAAAAAATAAGAAGGAATAAAAAAGTCTGCCAAATTGGGTGGGCAGTATAGCTTCCTTACGTACTTTTGTAAAAAGGACGTAAGTATAGAATCATTAGGTAAGTAAACTTTTCATCGAAATTGGTAGAACAGTTACGGAGTTATGCCTATGAAAATGATCTTCAAGTTTGCGCTTGCGCAGTAGTCCCAACTACCATCCAAGCGAAATAGGTCAATTAGGAACTGAGATACCGGTGTTTCAGGAAATTCACATTTTCGTGCGCTCACGTTACTAGTGGTCCGAAGGCGATAAATTTTATTTTATAGACCGTCTCGGGCCTAACTCGCACAATCCATTGAAATGTCATAAAATTCGAACCATATCTTCATATAGTTTGGCTTGGGACATGGAGTTGACTGCAGACAGACAGACTCGGAACAAAAATTGTTCAGAAAGCATTGAAACGTAAAAAGCAAGTGGAAATTTTAATTTCGGAGGACAAAAATTTTGTTTATTTCTTGCACGAATACATAGTTTCCTACCTACGTTAGTTAGAAAGCAAAATCGAAATCCGTGAGTAACGTATCTAGATACGGGCCTTGTGACGTCACAGGCCCGTCCTGTGCCAGTAAAGAGATATCGGATTTCAAATACGACGCATTTCTAGTTATAAAGTTTTACCCCCTTGTAGCCATTCCCTCAAGATTTAAAATTCAAAATTTAAGAAATGAAACGTGAATTTAAATAAATGTCGAGGGTCCCAGACTATGATTTGCGGCGGCCTGAACAGCGAATTTGGTGGACAAGCAGCTCGATCATCCAGCATACTCTACGCTTTTTATTCAACAATATCGTCGCTAATTTTAATATTTATATACTTTACATATATTTTTTTGGCGCGTAGACGTAATTTATAATTATTTTTACTCCCTTAGGTTGAATAGGCTACAGTATTTAAGCTATAGTTAGTACCTAAGTAAAAATTAAGTGAGCACGATAAATTGAATTTATACCCATGTCTCCGACTCTGTTCTTATTCTGGAACCCTCGACATTTATTCAAATTCACTTTTCATTTCTTAAATTTCGAATTTCAAATCTTGAGGAAATGAGCTACAAGGAGGTAAAATTTGATAACCAGATGCGTCGTATTCGAAATTCGATATCTCTGTCTGGCATAGGATACGGCTTTGTGACGTCACAATGCCCGCATTCCGCGCTACTTCCGTGTTGATCGTTCACAAGCTAAAGTTAACGGAAAGAACGTGCTCCGGTTTCGATAAACCATACAAATAGGTACCTAAAATATTGAGGGATATATGTAGTAGGTATTGCATTTTATTATCGAGATTTTGGGAGTTATTGTGATAAATTTGGCTTTTCTGAACGCCAAATCGTAAAATGGAGTTTTTGATCATAATTCCCCCTAATTATAACTGTTGGGCATCAAAAACAGAAGCCATTAAAGTTCCAAGAAGACCAAAGCTTTCAAGGGATATACAGGATAGGTAATTTCACACTGATAACGAATATTATAATTAGGGCCCATGAGTGGACTCTTCTTTTTTCAGTACAGCAATTTTTTTCTCACAAATCACCAATTTTTTCGAGATTTTTGAGCAAAAACACTCCAAAATAACCGTTCCAGAAAATTAAATTCTCAATCAATTGCAGCTTTTTAGGTGCGTTCTTTCGATTTTTAAATTAATTTCAAAATTTTTGAATTTGTATCTATTATTTTCCAAGGTCAAAAAATGTGTTTTGTGGATGAAAACTGTTGAAATCTACCATTATTATAATATGGTACCTACATTAGTGATCAGTACGAAATTCGTTATATGACTTCAAATTCTAGAGCACAAGTCAGACCCTCCAGAGGGCCTGTTTCACACGTATTCGGTTTCATTCGGTTCGGTCCGTATTCGATTCGTTCTCGTCAGTGCCGAATGCGTGTGAACCGTGCGTATTCTGACCTAACAGCAACCTTAATAGAAACCGCATAGCACCGAACGGCCTCTCGACACGAATCGGTTTCGTCGGGTTTCGGCGTGTATTCTAGTCCACCGTGCGTTCACACTTGCACGATTCAGATTAGTCAGTCTTCTCTTGGAAAACAAAACGAAGTAGATTTTGGAAACGCTCGGTACCTGCCATATTTTCCTTTATTAAACATGAAAGTGGATGTAGACCAATTAATCACGTTAGTTCAATGTAGACCGGTTTTGTGGGATAAAACCCAGGAAAAATATGAAGATAAATTTAAGACGCAGGAGGCGTGGAAACAATTTTTTTTTTAGCAACACGACAATTGACGAGGGACGTGCAAGAAGGCCACATAATGACAAAGCTGAGTTTTGAGAAAATGGGCCCCAAAAGTTTGCAACGCTCACTCCCAATTATCACTACTCCTTAATAACTATCCTCAAGGCTGTTGACGATAAATCAATTGGAGCAGAGAAAAATAGCTAAATTTGATGAAGGGTTATGCCCTTTTTGTAGAGATTAGAGAACACAAAACGACCTCTGCAAGAAGGGCATACGCTTTTTAAACAAGAAAACTCATTCGAAACAATGCAATATTTTTAGTAAAACTGAAAGTAAATGAAAAATTAGTACATATTGTTCAGTCAAAAGGCTTTTTAATGTACCTATTATAAATACTAAATGTTTTAATGGCAAACCAAATTTAAGCGACTAAATAGGTGAATTAAAAAAGCGAATTTTTTTACAAAATACCATCTACTGATTTTTTAAGTCTGACTTAAACGGAAAGTAAAATTCACAGTAAAACTTCACTGGGTGAAGTAAAAAATAGTAACTAAAACCCTTATGCACATTGAATGTAGGTAACTAAGTACTGAAAGTGATTCCCTCCAAGAAGGGCACATAATTACAGCTGATAACAACAAGGCTACCAACAAAAGAAACAAGGATTTCTTTACCAAACTTGGCACAGGTATGGAAGAGAACGTGGCTCATCGATTTTTGCGTTTTCCCAAGAAGGGCACATGCGTCTATCCCTTCTTGCACTGGCCTCCTCAATTTTGGAGAATGTGACGACAAACAACGAAATGAGTTTGGTAAGTGTTAGTTTAAAATGTTAGTTGAATTTAAATAAATTAAGTTGTTAATAGAATTTATTGGTTTCTCTCCATTGTGCTTCTCACGCATGTGAACGAAAGAACGGCGGCAGGAAACGAATCGAATACGGACCGAACCTAATGAAACCGAATACGTGTGAAACAGGCTGAAAGAGGATTACTCTATGCCGATCCACGGCCCGTGATGTCATATGTCAACTCCACCAGGAACTGGAGTAGTTTTAAAGTAAGGCCCAGTGACAGGGATGAATAGAATTCACGAGCCGGTCCGTCCCAAAATATCACACTGTCTTTGAGAGACCTGCTGAGTACCTAGGTGAATCGGTAGGAATAGGAACTCCTGGAGAACATTCTCTGCATATGTGCAGTAATTTGCTGTACTTAGAACGTCTACAACGTCAGCATACTGAGAGACTGTAAGAGCAGCCGAATCAGGAAAATCGCCAGCGTAGACTGAGTACAGGGAAAGTCCTAAGACGCTGCCCTGCGGGACACCCACCAGCCTATATGTTGCTAGCTATTTATGCTGCACGTTTCTGATATGGCTTCGCACTTACAGAGAATTTGCGGTCTGTGCGGTATACCAGAGAACAATCTCATAGGTACCTCGTATCGTCGCGTATATAACCCAGAAATTCCCGTTTTTTAGCTCACCTGCATGTAAAATTTTCCAAAATAAAGATAATGAGGTTTTCATGTGAAGGGTGCTGGGAAAAACGACTTCAGTCCACTTTTCCCTGAAAATGAGCTTGAGGTGCCATCCAGTAGTACCTACTTTGGAAGCACTATAACATACACTAACCAACAAGTCAACCGTACAGTCTGTTAAAAAACATGTTTAAGATTTTAATTAATGATTTTTGGGTGTTTTTTCAAGTACCTGTTATAAGTTACGAGTAGGGAAACTTTGAACTTGGTTTTTCACAAAATCAGATAGATCGTTACTCCCCTGCTCCCTTCATAATGATAAAATGATGCCATCGATTTCATATCCTGTAATTTTCTGTCTGGCGGAGTTGACATTTCGGGGAATGTCAGCTCCGCCTTTGAGAGGGACTTATTAAAGTCCTCAATCTTTCCACCCACAGGCTCAATTCTTATTGATTGAACCTGCCGTTTAAAATTATACCAATACGCTGTATTCACATTAATTAAACTTTAATTTTGGATTTTGTTCTCAGAGTTTAGTACTGGAGGAGGGCTCTGAAGGACTGAAAAGATTCCAGAAAATGCCGTTCCCCCTCGAGTTCAAAGTCTTCCTGTTCAACATCACCAATCCTGATGACGTCATGATGGGCGGAAAACCCGTGCTTACTGAAGTGGGACCTTACACATACGAGTGAGTTGTTAGTGGACAAGATATTATATGATGATTTTTTAAACAACCTATATAATATGCAAGCTTTATATAATAATACTAGCAGGTTAACCCTTGCGTAGCAGAGTATAGTGGACGCCGATAGACCGACAGACCGACATTGTGGGCTGTAGAATCGAACAACCTCGATAAAATCGGTTCTACCATAGCGATGAGATGTGATGCAATCAACTGGAAAAACCAAAGACCACCACAAATTGTTTTACCTACCTACCTGAAGACTTTTCCAAAGATATTCCTCATTCACATCAATTATTATCAAATGACCTTTGAGGTCGTAAAAACGGAAGGAACATACGAACAGAGTCATTTTCCGAGTAATCACGTTCGTAAAATAGGGAAAGATTGTGGCATTTTGGAACGAAAATCAGACGTGATGGAGTCAACAAAGTCTCTGGATTGAGATTTCATTAACCAGGATAGATCGTTAAATTTGGTATCAAAGTAATGGCATGATAGGTAAATTAGGCATATTAATCAAATTCTCTTATTCACCAAGAGAATTCTTCTTGGACCAACGTAGAAAGTATTTATATACCGAGAGGAGTTGTTATAGGTTATTTTTGAGATTAGAAGAAAACTTTTCTTATATTCGCACTAGGTATTTACTCACTAGTTACCTACAGAGGTTTTGTGCACCAACCGAATAACTCAGGTCAGTTTCAAAGGATAATATATCTTGTTAAGTTTCTTTATCTGTAGAGACTTCAAGTATTTTTACGATCCAGCTATTCCTACATGATATGATAATGGATCTCTTCAAATCTGTTAAAATTGTCACATGAAATTCTTTGAAAGAGGTTTTTTGAACATTCACTCACTATCCCATGACTGGAACTTGGTTTAGGGTTGTATGGGTAGGTAGTAGGTACTCACAGCCCAGTGAGTAAACCGTAGTGACCAAACGTTATGTCATTCATGCTCGTGTTGCAAAACTACTGGAACATTTGAATAAGGAACACAATATGTAATTTTCAACGCATTCTGATTATTTATATAGTTGTTACGGAAATAAATTAGAAGCCAGGATAATAAATTATCAATATTACCTACCTTTCTAGTGACTTCATCACGATACGTAACGCCACGAAAGTAACTATCGATTTTCCCCTCAAATTGAGTGTCAACTCAAATTTCGTGAACCACATAAATTTCCTGATGTAAGTATAGAAGACGAACTGAGAAGACGTGTAGATTACCTATTTTAGCTCATATACCTATTCCATAGATCATAATGCATGAATTTTAAATTGGCTTTCAACAACAACAAAAAAAGTTTTTGTGCTTATATCAACTAAAGATCATTTTGTATATCAACAAATAGACAACCAGACAGTTCATTTACCTCACGAATCCTGATAATAGATCTCTCTGAGTCTAGTGGCCATAACTTCAACCGCAAGGCGAGCAAATGATTGTTGTTAAGAGTCGGTGTCGGTTCTGAAGTCTGGAGACCCTAAGAACGGATCTCCGCGATTGCTCAACTTCCCTTTATTACCAAATAGGCGGTAAGCTGCGCCAGAGGAAATGAAAGTTAAGGACGGACCATTGAAAGCCATTACCTGGGGATAAAAGTAACGTCATCCTCGTGCTATATAGGTATTGCCTGCCAACATAATGAAGAAACAATAAGAAAACTAGAGGTAGGTAGGTTACCCAAGCCGATGACACTGAAAACACAAGTCTAAAGAAAAGGTTCCAGTCATGCTGCAGTGGGTATGACTTAAACAGCGAATTATCAAAGAACTATAGAATGATAGGCAAATAGATTTACCCTTAAAGATACTGAGTATTGATACAGCAAGTAGTTGGGTATTTAACTTAGCTAATATTAAAAATAATTACAACATTCATGTAGCATGAGTTGATGAGCGAATTTTCTTTTTGTTCAAAAAAAAGTTAAAAAAAAAGGAAAACTATACCACTCAAAATTATATGAAATTCATAGCCATAGGGGATCATCTGAAGGATAAACCCACACGCGGAAGTTATGTGTGTTGCAAAGATGTCAAGTTCGCGCAAGCGCAGAGGCAACCACTGATCCAATCCTCCTTAATCTATTTAAATCCTTAAAAGTCATCAAAATTACTGACAATTATTGTAGAAGTTGTCCCTGTTGGCTGTTGCAATAACGATTTCAAGCTATACCCACACAAATCCGGAAAATTGCATGTGTTACAAAGCTCGGAAAATATCAGGTTTGTTGAGTAATTGATGTTTGGAGATGTTCAAGTGCGCATAGTTTGACAACAATAGGACTGGGTGATATTCCTTACTGTTATTATTAGCCTTCTATTTACCTTGTAATTTAAATGCTATTCTACATAATAATTATACGAGTATGTTACATAACTATTTATCTATTGGTAAGTGATTAATGATTAAAATTTGGTAAGTGATTAAGAGATTAAATCATCATGAAACTGTAACCTATAGTAGGCATAATTTTTGAATGCCTGATATCACAACTGAATGACTTTCGTGATGTCTCAGGTTGATATACAGGGTTTCTCACCTATATGGGCCCATTAGGAAGTACGAGCTATCGAGAAATTGAGCTGGACCTTTTTCATAGCATTTTCACTCTGCTTGAAGATAGTGAAATCCATTTTTCATTTTTCCATGTTTGTTTTTCAAGAGCCACAAGTATTGGAAAAACTCATTTTTTCACATTTTAAGCGCTTCAACTGTAATGTCAGTCCTCTGATGATGATTGTTCATTATGAAAACTGCCTTCTGATGATAGCAAATATAGGTAATGTTGATTCCAAAAATGTGGTCGACATCTATAAAATATTGAAGGGGATTGGAGAAAAGTAGGTACGTTTTTCTAAAATCATTCGTCGATTTTTGCTGTTCGCAGAAAGTGATATAACTAAGAAACGAAGCCTCTTCTAAAAAAATTTAAAGAGGGATTTTCAGTTTTAAAATCAACGTACTAGAATCGAAAAATGCAATAAAAAAAGGGGGTCGAAAGGAAACCTAAAGTTTCAATCGACGATTTGAGACGCTATAACATGGAAAAATGAAAAATGTATTTCACCACCTGGAAGCAGAGTGGAAATACTATGAAAAAGGTCCAGTTCAATTGTTCGATAGCTCGCACCGTATGGTTGTAACTTGCTAATGGGCCCATATAGATGGGACACCCTGTATTATCATAAATATCATGCATATTCATGCATTCACGCCAGGTGGAGGCAGTTGAACGAAATTACGTCTCCAACAAACGATTTCCAAGGCAGGTGACTCGCAGGTACAACTGTGATTGTAATGAGGGCGAATCGTGGGTCATTAAAAGGCCCACTTTCAGGCATGACTCTTGTGGTAGCTAATGCCTGTACTTACCTGAACCTGAAATAGATCCAGTGAATGAGACAATCAAGAAACATGACTCAAGAGGTTTACTAGTCGTCTTTACAGTTACTGTAGTTAGGTCGTACTGTAAACTAAATGTTACATTCTTAATAAACAAAATAAGTAGGACTAACAAATGACTCGAATCTCAAAATGAACGTGGACAACGGTGGCGCATTTATTAGGAAACGCATAGAAATGTAGTATAACTCCTATGTGGGTGAGCATCGCTATGCCATCAATAATCCGATAGTCCTATTTCGGAATGCTACGTTATGACACCAAAGTCGAGGAAGGAAACTCTACGGCAGGGCTTACAAAGTGTGGTCCGCGGACCCCTTAGGAGTCTGCCGGCTATTTCTAGTGGTTCCGTGACCACTTATGACCAAAACTGGAAAATAATGAGTTAAATCATCTTATGAAAAAAAGCAAGAGCAATTCATTGATTGTTTTTTTTTCTTTTTAGGTAGATCACAATTCCTTGTATATTTGAGTTTATGGCTCCATATATCATCCCTGTTGCATGTAAATAGGTCGCGATGTTTTTCCATTCGTAAGTAGTAGATCCTACCCATCTTCTAATTGAGTTAATTTTTAATAATAATTTATTATACTCATCCAAGATTTGGAGA
>JAEMON010000013.1:17833117-17844054 GCA_030264115.1 Lygus lineolaris
AATTTCATTAATTTTGGTTCATGGTAACTAAGGGAAGTGCCGCGTACGGCGGACAGACGGATTTTTTTGTATTCGATTTTTGGATTCCCTTCTTGGATTCCTATCTTGAAACGTAAAACCTCAACTTTTGAGGGGGGTTAAACATTTTTTTTTTTTTTTTTCGTGCTTGAGTCCAAAGGTTCATTATTGAAAATAATAAACCAAAATTGAGTTTGCCCAACAATGGTAGGTAATAAATAATACAGTTGAATTTGCGTTTGACGAAAATCCTTTTGTTCTCTGAAAAAGTCAATATGACTCAGCCAACAGCTAGTTTCAATTTAATTCAACAGGAATTGCATGATTTATATTATGTTTCTGGACTTTGCTTTTATTTCGTCATAAACAATTTTGATTAACAAATAAGGATTTATTTCTGGAAATGATCAATGATTCCACATCACGCTCACTATTTCACCGGACGATGAGACCTAGTTTCTGGCTTGATAGTTTGCGGTGTCACCTCCAGGGTCTCCAGTCCAACTTGAGTATCTTCTTGCCTTCCCAAAACGTTGTCTATCAGTCCGAATTCGAGCGCTGCCGTCGGAGACATGTAATGATCTCTGTCGACGTGTTCGGCAATCATCTACAAATAAAATTGACGAATCAAAACTCGGTTTCCCACATAATCCTCTTCCCCGAAGCTCCCCTTAACCTCGAATTCAAGAAATTTATTATTACGGTAGGTAATACCTTTAACTTTACCCTTTTAAGTGGGGCTAATGCGAAGTTATTCTCTTAGGCAGTATCGAAAGGATCGGGCCAAGCACAAAGAGGCATATTTTCTGATTCCCGAATAACCCACATTTCCCTATTTCCTAAAATTCCTCCTCAATGCTTGGGAATCCCAAATATTCTATTATTCTAAGATAGAACACTTCTAATCAAAGGGAAAATACAGTTGATGTACAGAGAAAAAAATATAATATTTTGCCAATCGTCTTCAAATACCTACCTCATTTTGAAGCAGATAAGAGACGTGATTCTGAACGATGGACAGATAATCCGATACGAAGTTTTTAGGAGATCGGATACCTACCTATACTTAGATAGATATGCGGAAACGCTTTTCAAATCAAATCAAATCCGTTTTATTTGCAGTTAAACACGAAGTGCATGACAATTTTGAAAAAAAAAAAAAAACATACAATGCGGTAGTTCTAAGACAAAGACAATAAGAATAAAAGTACATGGCAGACACGCCTATTGGCTATGCCGGCCATGATATACCTAGCCGAGCCCGGACCCACCCACCATGACGGCCCCCGGATTACCAGGCAACTATGTATGTATACATGCTCGGCAACCAGTGGGTACACAGGAAATTCGCTTTGCCCCATTCCTACCGAACCGAATGAATGCAATGTCATTTACCTCAACCGGCTTCCCCGTGTGTTTGGCATAGAGAAGGTTTATCTGCTTCTTGAGGTTGATGATTTCTTCCGCCTGTATGAGGACGTCGCTAGCCTGCCCACGTGCACCTCCGGACGGCTGGTGAATCATGATTCGCGAGTGAGGCAGAGAGTTGCGCATCCCTTTCGTCCCAGCTATCCAACGAACCACTCGAATTATTCATTTTTGTTGTCTTTATTTTCCCCCTAGCGGTCTTACCCAACAACGTAGTGAGTAGGATAAACCTAACTAAGAAATCGTGTTTATGATTATACAGGGTGGAAGCGGATAAGTGGCGAAAATATTTTTCGGTTAGTCTGTATCAGAAATGTAGTAGGTATATTGCCGCCAACCGCATATTTTTATCTCAATCCGTACTACTCGAGATATGATTTTTTAAAGGGTTTTTCAGGAAAACCGTGTTTTTTCCTTTTAAACTCAAATCTCTCCGCTTTGCCTCATTTAATTTTAACTTTTGACCTCATTTTCGGAATCAGCGTTAAATGCCCTATAAGAATAGAATACTTGGGTTCTTAAAAAGTACCATTCAAAGACCACAACTTCACATCATCTCAAACATAGACGATTTGGAAAAAATAAAATTTCTGAAAATCTTTAAAACTTGACTACTCTTCCAAAAAAAATCCTGGGAACTGGAAAATCTCACAAAAACTGGTTCATCTAATACTCTTTCCCATGGTATAATCAGTTTCAATAATACCGGTTTTATTTGGTCTATTATTTCGGAGCTAGTCCTGAAAAACACGGTATTCAGTGAAGGAAGCGAAGGGGACAGGATGAAGCTTAGGTACTCGCATGTCATAATTACTTATTTACTAACAAAATAATTTGTTTATCTATGTATTTTACATGATCACAGAAATGATTGATGATAAACAAAAACGGTTGTGTTAATAAATAATTACGACACGAAAATACGCTTCTTCCAGTTTTCCTTCACTAATACCGTGTTTTTCAGCACTTGCTCCGAAATAATAGACCAAATAAAACAGATATTATTGAAACTGATTATATCATTGGAAAGAGTCGTAGATGAAGCAGTTTTTGTGAGATTTGCCAGTTTTCAGGATTTTTTTGGGAGCGTAGTCAACTTTTACAGATTTTCAGAAAATTTTATTTTTTCAAAATCGTCTACGTTTGAGGTGAAGTGAAGACTTTTTAAGAACCCAAGTACTCTATCCTTATAGCAAATTTAACACTTCCGAAAATGAGGTCAAAAGTAAAAATTAAAAATGAGGTAAAGCGGAGAAATTTTAGTTTAAAAGGAAAAAGTTCCATTCATGCAGCATGAGTTGATGAGCGAATTTTCAAAGGATAATTTTAACCGATTGGTTGGTTCTTATAGGAACTTTCATGCTGATTCCGAATATACCATTTATGTTCCTATGTTTAAGATGGTAATTCACATTTAAAAAAAGCGTTTTTTAGAGATTTTGTGACTAAATTTTCAAAATTTGAACCCTTGGAGTACTCCAAAGATTCTGGCCAACGAACTCGTCCTTTCTTTTGATATTATTGAC
Organism: Lygus lineolaris; assembly: GCA_030264115.1. Lineage (NCBI taxonomy): Eukaryota > Metazoa > Arthropoda > Insecta > Hemiptera > Miridae > Lygus > Lygus lineolaris. The sequence goes on from JAEMON010000013.1 coordinate 17,836,090, forward strand.
ATTTAAAAATTTTTTTTTATTTTTTATCTCGATCCCACGGGTAGATATCGTCTGGAGTGACCCACATATATATATATACATAATTATATGAGAAAGTGTTAAATTTCAGGAATCGTTTTATAATGGTCTGAAACGGATTTCCATGAAGAAAATTGTCAAAAATTTTGAAGCCATTGCAATAGCTTCGTTTTCTTCGAAAATTCGCACAAGGTTTTCCTGAAAACCCCTTTAGAAAATCATATCTTGCGTATGGATTGAGATAAAAATATGCGGTTGGCGGCATTTTACTACATTTCTGAAGCAGACCAATAAAGAGAAATTTTCGCCACTTATCCGCTTCCACCCTGTATACACGAGAAATTATTATTGTGTTAGTCTTGGGTACCTGCAAGGATTAGCGAGCCCATGCTGCAGGCTTGTCCAATACACCAAGTGACGACCGGCGGTGAGACGAACTGAATCGTGTCGTAAATTCCGAGCCCTGCAGTGACGCTTCCTCCTGGACTGCACAGGAAATCTCGTTGATAAACTGTGACTTGGCTTTCATAAATGATGTACCTACCTACTTAGCAATAACTTAGTAGTAAAATAGGTGATAGATAGGTAGAGGGTAAAGGGAATAACATAATATTATAGAGCGTAAAATGAGTGAAATTAGGATAATTTAATATTTAAACATTTGACAAACTTTTCACATCCCTTATATTTTATTTATCCTCGTTTTTGATCATATAAGCTACCTATTTCTCTCATTTCACGTTTTTCAAAATTAGGTTCAATACAACATAATTTAGATGTCATCAAATGTCGGGTTGTGTTTTTCAGTTTATACCTACCTAGTAATGTGTTTTGCTAGAGCGGATGCATAGGTATCATTTTCAGGTTTTAGGGCCGATTTATCAATTCTCTAGTTAAATCTCCAGATAGCTACCTAGTCACTGAATAACGATAATCAGAGATTTGACTTAGTCAGACTTTATTCGGGCTTGCAAATGCGATTGATACACCGGCCCTTAGACTATTTTTGTGTAAGTAGTACTTTTTGATTGTCAGTATTATGTCCTCTAATTCTGACTATAACTGATTGTTTGGTTTCACCGTAGTATAGTAGTATTAAGAGTCACAGTCCTGACATTTAATTTCGTAAACTACACCACTAACAACTTTCAATTTGGAAAAAAGGCGTTTATTCTTGTTTTTGTTGTTATTGTACAAAGCAATTTTCATGTTCTTCCCATAAGAGTTTACTTTCTTCTTGATCTGCTCAGAGATAGGTCCTATGTATTTAAGACAGGCATAAATGGGTTTGATGACAGGGATAGTTGGATTGGGTTGGGGTTGTTGGTGGTAAGTATCTCTACTTTGATTGGTAAGTTGGGTTGGATTGTGAAAGGTCTTTATTTCGGTTAATTATTTGGTAGATCAATTTCTTAATTAATTTGATTGGATATTGATTAGGTAGCTACTAATATTGTTTTAGTTTCATTTATAATTTTATTATCGAATTGGGGGGCTGCTAAGTTTAATCTTCTTTTCAATAGGTTTTTTTACAGGTTCAACTTTCTAGTAAATACAACTTCCAGTGTATACCTATCAGCTCATAAGCACTTTTGAGTGGTGAAGAATGCGCAAACCCATGACTGCAAAGGTTAGCAAATGAGGGTGAATTTGGATTAGGTATAGTACATAATATTGTTCCTTGGATTTTTCTCCATCTGCTGGATTCTGTTACCTTACCTCATCAATCCCTGGATCTAGCAATTCAAGAAATATGTATCTAAACCTACATCTAATACATCTAACTATGTATCTAAACCTGTATCATGTATCTAGGCCTAGGTCTAACAATCATACTACTTATCTTAAATACTTAATTATGTATTCCTTGAAAAACTTGGAAACTTTATTGGCCAAGTTTCGAATCGTTCCTCGAAGAACTAAATATGCAATGACTTATCAAAATGAGCTAGTTTCCAAACAGTTTTTAGCCTGTATAATTTTCAAGAAACAATTAGGTGGGTAGGTATGCAGTTTTGAGTTATGAGAACTGACCGAAGCCATGCGGATCTATTTTATAGAAGGCTATCCTTTCGGAATCGCCCTGGAATGCAAGTACTTTTAGGAAACCAAGATGAATTTTCCTTTGTAGGTACCTACCGAGCTATAACTTATAGTCTTCCACCAGATAGGGTAAAGGCACCAGTTATTGGCTGGTTAAGGATTTTGGTGCTATTATGATGTTGAAAATGCGTATTTTCCATTAAAATCCCTGTTGTCTTTTTAGGAAGGGGGTTTTAAGAAGCTTAGTATTCACTAGTAGTTTTGTCAAATAATTGGTATTTCAATTTTTTTCCCCATAAAAATTGAATATAGTCAATTTTCGATAGTTATTGGCCGGTTTATTAGCCCCATTCAGTTATTAGCCATACAAATATTATCGCTTAATTCCCGAGTTTTTAGTATTTTTATGGCACCAATTGACCACTAAACGCAGATTAAGGAAATATCAAAATAGGAGTGCCAAAACAAAATGGGAACACGTTAAATCCTTAAGAATGAGAGGATTGCTTACCGTTTTACAAACGTTTTTTCGACCCAGATGTGACGGCACAATCACTTTGAACTGAACTGTGAGGTTTCAGTATGGTTACATTGTAACTCCTTTTGTGCCAATGCCTTCTGTATTAGGTAGTTAGGTTAACTAACAAGAGTACCTACTTGAAACGATATCAGAGACATCTGAGTAATAATAAACGAACTTGAAGAAGGAGGCGGCCAATAACTGGGGGAGGCCAATAACTGGTGCCTTTACCCTAGTTAGGTTCAGCTGGATTCCTTTTGGTTTTACATCCCTCAAGTAAAACTTTTTATATTTACTAGCCTGATTAATGAAATCTTTACCTGTTGATGTACAAATGAACGGGCTTCTTGTTGTTCTCCGACTGCAAAAATAAAAGCTGAGCGATGACGATGGAAGCGCTCTCGTCTGAAACGGGTCCCATCAAACAGACGATCCTCTCTTTGAGCAACCGCGAGTAAATGTCGTAGGATCTCTCACCTCTCCCAGTAGTCTCCACGACGATCGGTACCAGCGGATGACAACTCCTGGAAGAAGTGCTGAAATCCTTCCCCCATCTGAATAATATCGATCCCTTCGAAACGTCTTTCAAAATGTTCTTCAGGAACATGTTTGCTTCAGTAGTAGCCAGCAAAAGAAGTGGTCTGATATACCTAATATAGAATGACTATTCCGACTGTTATGAAATCAATAATTAATGTTTACACCATGTCGTATCCATAAAAAGAAATCCAGGTAACTAGTTGTGGGTTGAAAAATGTTTTTGGGTCATACCAGCTCAAAAATTTGTTTTATGGTCTAAAAAAGACTAAAATCCAATAATGAATGCAGCAATTAAACCTATACTATAATTCTGACGTGGTCACGGTTGGACGGATTTTGGAGCAGTTTTTGTCCTAAAATCAGGTCAGTATTGGTCCAGTATCGTATGGAAAAGGGTTGGGATTTCCATGTATTTACATAAATACTTCCTGGAGCTTAATATCGTCAAGTGGTTTCAAGTTCTATACATATGTTTTTGACGATTTCCTGTCGATTTAGACCATTTTGTGGTTACATATTTTTACTTATTCGGGTTAATTTACACATTTTTACTTTCTTGGTCACATTTACTCGTTTTGTTACATATTTTTGAAATTTCACGCCTTTAGTTTTCCCCAATCAAATTCAGGGTGTTTAGCTGTCCTTATGAAAGGACCTACCTTGTTTGATTGAGAAAAAAAACTAAATTTTATTGAAAAAAACTAAATTTGGTTAAGAAAAAATCAAATTTGACTGGGAAAAAACTAAATTTGGTCGGGAAAAAACTAAATTAGACTGGGAAATTCTATATATAATGAGAGGTTTTACTTACATATTTTTTCGATTTACGTTACATAGGTAGGTATTTGCCCAATAATGAGTAGGTACATACTCACTTATTATACTTACATATTTCGACTTTTTAGTTACCTACCTGGAAATCCTAGCCCTAGTTATGGCTAATCGTTTCCCCTCCTGAATGTCACGTTACTTCAAATCGACCATTCCTAGCATCGCGACGTACTGGTTATTAATTTGTTCATGTTTTCATGAGAGATTTTCTGGAGATCCACCACACCTTTAAGGCCGATCGATTATGTGGGTTATTATGCCCATAATAATAAGGGCCCTAGTTTTTTTATGTGGGCCCAACACCGACGAATATTTACACATGATATAATTCATAAACTACAATACATTTGGACTATAATATTTTTTATTGCAATTTTATTCATCATTGATTATCATTGGGTGATGAAAATGAGGTATTCTTACCTACGATTCCTAATAAATATTATGACTTTATAACACATTATCATTGGGTGATGAACATTAGGTATAGTTACCTACGATTCCTACTTATTATGACTTTATAACAAACTAGAAAGGTATATTATTCGTGTTGAAATATCTTCAGATACTTCTCTGTCATTTAAAAATAATGTCATCGGCAGAAGCAATGAACCAAATTACTGCTTATTTTAATAATTACTTACATGTTTACATTTTCTGTTTACAGGTGCTCCAGTGATTGTTTCTAATCCCCATTTCCTAGATGCTGATCCAGAATACCGGAATGGAGTCGTAGGATTGAAGCCGGTTGAAGACAAACACAAAACCTTCGTACTCATGGAGCCGGTAAGTTTTCTGTTCAAATTCGAAGAATATTGGTAGGCAGACGCGGATTCGTACTACTATTGAAGGTACCTAGCTGCCTAATATTCTATATTATGTTGGCGACAATGACCTTCTGACAGGATGAATGCGTCTGAATAAATTGAAAAAGTTCCATTCATGCAGCATGAGTTGATGAGCGAATTTTCAAAGAACCATCTAAAATTATTTGGTGAGTGTGATTCTTACAGGAGATCTCACACTGATTTCGAGTATACCGTTTGATCCTATAGATAGTAGGTAATTTACAGCAAAAACCTCAAGAAACACGGTTTTCAAGCGATTTTTTACTAGGTATACATTTTCAAAATTGGAGTACTCCAAAAATTCTGGCCAAGGAACTCTGTTAGAGTACTAAATGCTTCCCAAAGCTACACTAGCGCTATGAGCGCTATTCTTCACTATAGCATCCATGCTATCCATGTAATGGGTTCTGTCTATACTCATTATGCGTCTAGGGCGTTCAATGTACTACATACTGTTCTCTCGTCCGCGCTCTGTTTACCCTCGCATGTTCTCTCGATCAACTCGTTTTATATTGTTTTATATTATAATAAAACCAAGTGTTCAAACGTTCGCGCTTGTTAATTGCTTCACTGAGATTCCCTGCATTACGCTCTGCTAATAAACTCATCCTTTCTTTTGATATTATTATTACTATAGTAGGGCCTGCAATAGGGACAGGTTTTAGAGGTTTTCATAGGTTATCCAGTACAGGAAATTGGTTTTCCGCGTTTTTACCTGTTGGAATGTATTCCTCACTGGATTCCAGACGAGATGACGTCACAAAATCGTGGAAGAATATTTTCCATGTTTTTTTTTTTTTTTTTGTCAAAAAGTGTCCCGCTTCAGGTTCTACTGTAGGGATAAGACGTGTTTTCGCCAAAATCTTATTAAAATCTTCCATTTTCTTCAATATGGACAAGGTATTTCTTTTTTTTTTAATTCTTCGTTCCAAAAACGTTAAAATTGTTTGTATGAATAGGTTATGAATAACATAGGTCATAATTCATAACCTACTACCACTTGTGGTAAATTAGAACGCTGGATGTAGAGTGGCCTGACCCTTGGCGCCTCCAACGGCATCGTGCTGCAAATGGAAATGATGCAAACAAGATAAAATAGGGCCGCTATGAGGTGCCAGCAGGAACCGAGGCTTTTGAAAACGATTTAGAGTCATTATTGATGATAAAACTACGAAAATGTGCGTGTCCCTATTGCGGACCAACTAACCTCAAATTATGACCTTCTCAACCAATATAAACATTGTGATTCATGGAAACAACATTTTGGAAATCTGGCAACAGCGTTCCTCCCGTACGATCCCTAGCAATCCGTAAATAAATGCGAGAACTTACCGAAAAACGTGGGTATGGGAGCTCCAGGACAAGTTTTCAGTGTTTTGAAAGAAAAAAAGAAGAGATTTGGGAGTTGATGAGTGTTATTAGATAGAATTCTTTTTCTTCTCCGACGAACATCCATAGAGAACATCTTGAAGGTACGTTTACGCACGGAAACTGTGCAACGCTAAAATGTTTAGGGGAGGGGAGGAGAGGGAGTTTATCCGTTGTTCAAACTTATTGGTCCTAAGAAGTACCTAATAATGCTATACTAAGAGTTCCTATAACCTTATTGGTCCTAAGAAGTACCTAATAATGCTATACTAAGAGTTCCTATAAAGCCCAGCCGAGGTTTAGGCATTTATGAGGGAATGCTGGGCTCACACCCTTGGCACCTTGATTAACGTTTCCTATTTTCTGCCATTACCTCTCGATGTAAGTAAATGTTTCTGCTTGCCTATTCTTGGACATTGATTATTGAAGGAAGCTTCGTGTTTGTTTTCTTTCAGAGAACGGGTGCTCCAGTGGAAGGCAGGAAACGAATGCAAATGAACTTGAAAGTCAAGAAGATCAACAGCATCACCCTCCTAGAAAACGTCACTGAACGTGTCATCCCGCTACTGTGGATCGAAGAAGTAAGATTCAGCATCAATACAGGATACAAATGTACAGGAAGAGCGTCAAAATTGTCACTTATCGTCTGAAAATGGAACTCAACAAGTTTTAAGAGTGTGGAAATCGATTTTGGATGTTCAAATTCAAACCTTTCGTTCTCTTTTGGTAACTACTGGGTCAAATAACGGAACGGAGTTGCTAACGAATGGATCATCCATTTATATTTTGGTTAGCACTGGAGATGAAAAAGTTGGCTGAAACTATTCTCCATGATTATCCCCTGAGTAGGTACTGGCGGATCCAGTAGGGCGGCCTGGGCCTCTGAACTTGAAAAAAGAAATTAGTAAAAACTCGACGCTTCGCGTTGATTCTGTTTCATTACTCCGTATAAAATGACAAAAAACCGCTAAATTACATCTTCATAGGGTACATAGCGTAGATATTAGCTTTAGGAGACACTCAGCTGGTCTGGAGTCTTGGTCCAGAGCCTAGGCATCGTCAAGTACAAATACTGAAGAGAACTACTGAAATACTGAAGAAATACTAGAGAACTACTAGAGAAATACTAGAGAACTACTAGAGAAATACTACTGAATACTAGAGAAATACTGAAGATACTCAATTTCATCTTCATAGGGTAAATAGCGTAGAAATTAGCTTTAGGAGCCACTCATCTGATCCGGAGCCTAGGCATCGTCAACTAAAAATAAATTAAATAAATTATCAAATAAATAGATACTAATCTATACTAAATATGTCAGTGTGGTGAAATATTGTTCCAACTTTTCTCGATCAATCTCAAATCTGTTTTCGGCATTCTTTTTACTTTTAATTCTGCAGTGCAACAAGTTATCAAAATTTCTCATTTTTGTATCAATTTAAAATGTAGAATTTGGAATTTTGATAGTGTATTGCCCTGCAGAATTGAAAACTAGAAAGAATGCCGGGGACAGATTTGAAATTAATCGATTGTTGGCTGAGAAAAGTTGGAACAATGTTTTAACAGTAAGATGATAATGGGAGGGGGGGGGGGGGGGGGGGGGGGGAGGTTAGTTTTTTTCAACATGTTGGCATGAAGTAGTAATAAGATTTGCAAAGAGTTAATATGAACTCTATAATTCCCGAGATTTGCGAATTTTTAATGACGATTCACACCCTGGCCGGAACACCCTTAACTGACCATGACTTTAACTGACCAAATATATCACGTTCTCAATAAACAAAATTGGCCAACCT
>JAEMON010000013.1:17860805-17872728 GCA_030264115.1 Lygus lineolaris
CAACTTTGACCTGCTCCCACGTTCTCGATCTGGTGAAACTACTAATTTGACATAGCTCTTCTGGCTGGATGGCGGTACGCAGGGTGGTCGGTCTGGGCACGCTCGATTTGACATCTGTTCAAGAGGGGTACCTATGCACTCTGGGTACTGGGTGTCTACCGTTAAGTTTGGACTATCTTCAGGGATCAACTTTACAGGTCATATCCTACAAAAAATGTCTCCTAGAATTTTTTTAAACCCCTTATTTTTCGAGGTTTTTTAATTTTAAGATTTGGTTTTTTCTTTCAACTTCACATCAGTAAAACAGCCATATCTCCCTTAATTTGCAGTGCAAAATGAAATTTGAATATACAATTGAAAGAGCGTTAATTTCCTATAGAAGAGGCCTACTAACTCTAATATCTATCATCAGTACATTTTCGAGGCTCAAAATCCAGCCCTAAGTTCACATTTCAAGAATTATCCAAAAGTTTACTTTTATTTCAAGCACCGTTTCGCTTCTAAGCCAGGGCTGTTAAGCTGGGAGAGTGGCCGTTGAGTAACGGGAAACACTTCCTCAGGATCTTAGCTTTCCAATGGTGTGGTGCCTACTTTTTGATTTTGTTGCACTTATTGAGGGAGAAAATGGCGTTTGAATGCAAAAAAAAAAACTCGTTTTTTTCGAGGAAATCGAGCGTTTTAGGGTGTTGGCGACCTGACCACGGCTGGAGGAAGTAAAAAGTATCTTCTAAAAGTATTCTTCCAGGTCATTTTTCACGCTGAATCGATCGATGAAACTCCCGATTCATTTTGACTGAATAAAAAAGTTGATTTTCTGAAGAAAAAAAAATAGTGAATTTTTCTAATACCAGCACATCCAATTCATATTTGGGTAATCTTAGAGTGTTGATTGAAGTTTTTCAAATTATTATTGATCAGATGTAAATTAATTGTTCACTAGCTCAGCAAAATATGAGTTGGATCCACGGCGCATATGAGTCGGCCAAGTTGAGGGGGCAGTAGGTAAGGTAGGGGCACCAGTAGTTGACCAGCTAAGGGAAATTTCTCACTGCTCACAAACTTTCATGCTATTTATTAAAACATTAACGATTTATAAAAAACAGTATAAAATGTCGTATAGGTACAAGGAATTTTGAGGTTAAAAGTGTAGGTATAAAGTTCAATTCCACAAGAATTCCAGCTGTGGCACACTATAAAACATTATACTAGTTTTACTTGTTTTTAGCGGCTCACCAATATGGGAAACAACATCCTTCCATTATACGTTAAAATATCAGGCTTTTCTGGCCACTGCCATAATCTTCCATACCTTTTCATTGACGTGATGGTGGCGTCTTTCTTCTTTACATGCGTTATCTTTCCTGGGAAATATACACCATCATAACTGAGTTAACTGACAAGTGTACCGACTGTTAGTTGACAACATGTGTCACCAGATGGCAGGAGCGTCTTATAAGCAGGTTTGCATTATGCTCCAACACAAATTGAGCTTTTCCCATGAAACGGTCAACTACTAGTGCATTGTCAACTTCTGGTGCCTCTACCTTATAGCTTCCTTTCTTTTTCTACATAGTGTATGGACGTAGGTACCTACCTATAGAATCAGTTAGTGAATCTACTTCGTATTCTGTAGAACAATCAGTTAATTATTGTTTTGATGTTTTCCTGAACTGACAAACAAATCGTGGAAGTGAGAAATCGATATTTGGAGGATTTTGCGTTTGCTTATCGACAGGGCTGAAAACCATACGGATCCATCTAGGCCCAACTCGAAAGGTCCCTGGGAATTTCATCAAAATCGGATGAAGCCTGTTCGGCAAGGATTCGTGGACACACGCAGTCCTGATTTACAGCCAAAGGAACCAAATTAATTCAGAAAGCTCTGACACTAAAAAGTCGAGTGAAATTTCAATTTCGGAGGACTTTTTTTCGCGTTAGGTATCCCACGAACAAGATTTTCCTACCTACGGAATCAAAAGAATAAATAGCTAATAATGAAAGATTCAAAATAGGTAGGTAAATAATAAATATAAACGAAGTCTAGGAAAAAATTATTTATTCACAGCTTCAGTCATTCTCAAGGGCAATTTAGCTAAAAATTAAACCTAATTTTTCTTGTCAATAAATACAATAATTTACATAAATTCTCACCCATTAGCCGAACATAGTCGAATACAATGAATGCCAGCCATTTTTTATGTTTACTCGGTGAATACAGGTAGATTTTACAAGTACGTAAGGTGATGGGGCGTAACTTATTCCAGAAGATGAACATCTCGAAGTTTTTACGGAAATTACCATAAAATTTAACCGTTACATTAGTATTTATATTGTAAAGGAACCACGTGGTTGAGAAAACGAGGTGGAGCGCCATTTTCTATATTAAAAACTGTACCTACTAGCGTTCTGCATCGATCAAAAACCATCGATAGTCACTATCGAACCAAATGATCGAAAACCATCAATGGTGAAAAATTCAGTAGTAGTCGGTGATTACTTCAATTTTTACAAGGATTTAACCAATTTTAGTGTCTAAATTGTATGGATTAAAGTGTGTTTGTTGGTAACCAACTATGAAAGAAGAAAAAAACTCTTCCTCCATGGTTGTTAACAAAATGATTTGTATCTCGAGTGGCCGACGACTATCAGTCAACTACAGACCATCGACGGTTGTGATTGGAGGATAAAGCACATTGTACTATCCAAAATTATACCTATCCATCACAAAATGAAACAATCAAGAGAAAATTGTGACCTCTATGAGTCAAATGAATAACCTAGGTACCTTTTTTAAAATCTTTATCTTTTTAAAAAAACAAAATCCTACACAATGCTGCACACTTGAAGCGGACTGCGAACAAAGGGTCAACGACAACATTTGGGAGACACCCACACCCACTCCTACTCAATGGGAAACAGCGGGAAACAGCTGGTCGTAGAGCGCGCCTGGCGGTCTCATTCGACCCTAAACGTTGACAGTACCTACCTATCAATTTTAGTTAAGGAAATCATTGTATTGAAAATTTCCAAGGTACAGCGGCACTCTGACAACTGCAAACCATATTGTTCGCCCTGTTTTTTGACCAACGGCAGTCTTCAAGGACCAAAATAGGACTTACGTGGGTATAGATTGGTGCACATTTTATTGATTTAAATAATTCTTGGGGCCAACTTGGTACCTTGATACGAGTTACACACCAGTTTGACTTAATTTTAAATTCTGTGAAAAGGTTTTTAATTGGAAATAATGCAGGTACCTAACTGCCAAAATATCGATATTTTAGTCAATGTATGAATTTTGAAAGAATTTAGACATCAATGATCCAAAAAAGGTGTTTTTATTTCGAAAAAGAGTACGTAATAGGTTGAGCACCGTTCAAAAAGCATCAATGGCCATCATTCAAACACACCATCCATTGTAGAACAATTCTGCAATACTGATTGCCTCTGTACGCCTGTTTTACGTGGATTTCAGTACCTACAGTGTATGGGATATAATCATCCCTGCAAATACAATGTGGTTGTCAGTTGCCAACAAAATGATTCGTGTTTGAAGGAGCAGATGACCATCGATGGTGGAAAAACATAGACTTGAGTGATTTTTTTATGTTTCCAAAACATCAACCCTCTACGCTCAAACCCAGCAAGTAAGCGCTACGTACCTGCCCTCCACGAAACTACCAATTTATTCCATAAAAACTCAAGATCATGTGTCACAAAACTGAAAAAATGGCGCCCCTACAACGATTCAGAATTTTAATGATTGTACGTAGGTAGAGTATTTACGTAGTACATTTCAACATAGGTACATTGGTACCAATTCATGAATAGTTACAATCAGAAATACAATAAGTAGAATCTTCAATAAGAAACAAAACTTCAAAGCACATTGAAATTAGTTTCGATACGACCAACTCGAAGAATGCCCAGCATTCAAAAGTCAACTAATACCACCCGACAGACATGTCTGGCCACTAACATTGAAAAATTGGATACAATTTTCATTATACCTCCTTTTACTTATCCTTACATTATAATAGTTTTACAATACAACAATTGTACAAATAGCTCGCATCAATTTGTCTCCTACGTATTTTTTTTTTTTTTTAAATCGATTTCACCGATCAAGTCAGTCATTAAATTTTGACAACGTTGGAAAGGGTTTTTTAAGAAATAACGGGGGATTTCTATGGGGAATTCAGTAGCAGAGTTTCAGGGGTAAAGGAGGATTTTTCTAATCTATGAAAGCAATAACGTAGCTTTAACTGATTGATGATTTACCGGCTTTGTGAGTGGTAGGTTTCAACGGTTTTATGTATGGATTTTAAACACGTTCCAGCGACTCCTGAATCAGTAATTGCTATGACTGAGCGGTGGTGATACTGGCAGGCACTTTTAAGCTGGGTTCACATTGAACCGCAACGACGTAAAACCTCAACACCGTCAGAAACGCCGAACTGAAGCAAGATAACGAAATAGATAAAGAACCGCTCTGCTTTGCTGCGCAGAACCCAACACGCAGATCTGCAATGCCGTGAAGCCGCAAAATATCAACATTTTTTGAATCGAGGATAGTCTGGTTCAAAACTCGTTTGACTGTAAGACCGTAAAGATGGAGAACAGCCAATTAGCCAATCAGATTCAATTACGGTTTTACGGCGTGGCGGCTTAATATGAACCCAGCTTTAGTAACACAATCTCCATCCGTTTTGTCTCAGTTCAACCAGTTAGTTTTTTTTATGACAGTGTTTCTTCTCTAACCTCCTTTACAAAACCGTGCTCGCCACAAGAATGCGCTTCGTTTCCTGATAGCAGCATTGATAACAGAATCAATAGTGGAGCATCCGAACTAGATATTTGACAAAACGTCATCCGCGTGGAACGTGTTATTAGTTTTTGAAACCATGAACAGATTTAACAACTCCAAGTAGAGAATATACCATTGAATTTAAACCAAATAAACCGCAGTAAGTAAATCGATTGAACTCAAATCAATAAGAACGATTCCAACGATTCACCTGCGCTCTCTTGTGACCTGATTGTGAACTAGTATCTACTTGCAAGAATCAAATCTGTTCGCTAAATCGGTTATGCAATAAGAAAAATCTATACCTATTATTCCTGTGGGATTTAAATACAGTAGATAATTTTGAGGTCGAAATGTACGAAAACGTTAATGGAAATATTTATGGAGAAAACCTAACCTGGAAAGTCAAATGGAGTCAATTTTGTTAAATATCAGATTATTCATGGATCAAAATTGTTTATTTCCCGCGAATTAAGTACTAAAATGTAGCTATTTGAAATTGTAAATGACAGTTGAGAATAATGTATTTTTTCTTAAAAAGTGACTTCCTGTGTATTAAACGAGCGCCGAGCATCACGACGGTTCACAAGAAAATTTAACCACTAAATTCCCAAGACCGGAGGTACCACACGTTTACAGGAAACAATAATGCGGACTTCTCGTTACTCTTATCGAAAAGTTTATCAGAGAAATTTTAGCTCGGAATACAAAATATACGTTAAGTGGAGAAAAAAGCTATAAAATGGAGCAACAGAGATATTTTTCGTCAATTTTGCTCAGTGATCAAACTTAGAACCCAAAATTGGCCCACTGGGCCCTAAGATGAAGTGATATCAGGTTTCGAACGATCAACATTCTAAAAACATAGAAGACTAGACAATGATTCGAGAACAATAGATTTTGAATTTACTCTGTGACCATTTATATTGGGAACCCAACAAAATTTGAATAGATTTAATGGGGAACTTGCATGTTATTTTTTCTGAGAAAAATGACCTGAGACAACAATGAAGTGTAATTTTAAAGAATTTTTTGGAATTTGGTTTTGAATTCCCTCACAGACCTAACTGACGTCATAAGCATGGAAGTAGGATTGTCTTTCAACTTCCAAGGTGGTTCTCAGCTCCACAGAATGGCCAACATACATCCCAACAGACTCCACAAATCTGCATTCAAACTGCAGTTAGAAACAAAATCAGGCTAGAATGAATTTAACAGTTTTATTGTAAAATTTATTCAACACGCATTCACCAATTCGTTCATTGATTCCCCATTCCGTGACCTCTGCGAACAAGAAGTCGTCCAAGACTGGGAACAACTCCTCGTGGAATGCCTCAGAACGAAAGCCAATGTAAACCCAATTCTTCAGGACTTTCAAGGTCGAACCTAATCCAAAACTATGTTACAAGGGGGTTGGATGATGACAATAATGCTCAAAGAGTTATTCAAAATACTGAAGATTTTACAAATATCAATTTAAATGTACAATTACCATCTACATTTATTTATTGTTTTATCTATCGTAAAAGCATTTTTATATCACACAATAGGTTTGTTCGCAGTGGTTACAAACCGAATGAGACCAACATGGATACTATAAACAGTCAAAATTATCATATCAGAACGGCGCAAACGCCCTAACTTGGTTGCAAACGGTTTTCTTACCAGTAAGTTGGTCACTGCGAACAAACCTAATGTTCATTGAAATTATAGAAAACTGTTCTAACAATTATCAAATGGACCATCCACAGGACATCAAATAAGTTGAAACAAGCTATGGCAATCAATCCCATCCCAATGGGTTTTTTGAAATTTATTTATTTATTTATTGTCGAAAGAAGATGCCTTGGAAGGCAAAATTTAACCACCCTGAAATTTACAGATGCTAATTTAATAAAAAAGGAGTTTACCAAATCCCGCCAGAATGGCGTCCAAATTATTTGGAAACGTGATTGGCTGATAGCTTGATTGACGCCAACGTTCTGCAATTCCTATAACCCCCAAAATTCCCCACACTGCCGTAAGTTACCTTCCGTACGGTTATAATCCCTAACCTGATTTCTGTGGCCCGAACTGAATGCGAATTAACACGAAATGAAGAGTCACGTTAGAATTGACGTTGCAGGTTAACCAACATGTCAAACCGAAAATCTCAAACGATATAGTTTTCTTCTGAAGCTCAAGGTCAGCTCTCCGAGTGGCTGTTTCACTGGAGTTTTGCAGTAATGATGACGTCAGAACTATTTTGCCGGGAAGCAAAATTCCCCTTTTTCTAGCTATTTTCCAGCTTACCCTGGCAAGTTTTTCACCTAAAAACTCGGACATAAGGGGTTTTTGAGGGCGCTGAATTCGAATTTGAGGTCAAAAATGCGAATTTCCGCCCCATGCGCACACAAAATTCATCCTCATCGCCCCAAAACCTCATCAACGGCCACCCGAGCCAAGGGTTCCCCACAGAAAGTAAGAAGAATTTGATGATTTCGTTTTTCATTGCAAATGTTGCATGTGTTTTACATTTGCATTACGAAACCTGTCGTTTTTTTGCATGTATGACGTCAGTTTGAGTTTTCAAACAGCTGAGATTTTCATTCGAGTTTTGCCTCTTAGTAACAAGTAATATTCTTTTCATTCTCTTAAATTTGGTTTTCCAGCCCCAAATAACAAGAATTGGGCAACCTAAGAGAAAATAGCAGGCCCATGCAAGTTCCCTATTATTACAATTGAGAGAACCAGTGGAATTGCGTAGAGAGAGCTTAGGAACGAAAATTGATGCATCAAAAGCGGTCAATTTTTCAATCTATTTTCAACGCCTCTAACGGTACACGTGGAGATTCGAGGCGGAAAATTCATACCACCAACCATCACCCGACGAAATAAGGAGAATTTAATTTGTTTTCAAAATACGATCTTGCAGATTTCAAACAAAAGAGTACGTAAATTGGCATTGTGTTGTACCATTGAAGATTTTCTGAGAACAACGAAGATTGAAGATAAATTCCGAATTAAGGAATTTTGAAATCTACAAGGTCGAGAGGGGATTTTTTATACAGTAACAAGAATCAACCAAAAAATGTTTCAAATAAATAAAATAGACTCTGAATATCAACACAACAATAACAAACAAAATTACAAAATTGATTCTTTTCCCCTTCTTCAACGTGGATTTTCTTTTTGTGAGAATGAAAACGACAAAGAAGAATTTATGGCCAGGCGTTGGCAGCCTTGTGTGGAATGTTCTTAAAAACTACTTTTAAAAAGATGAGTCATGAATGAACAAATAGAGCTTAATTTTAAAAAAATGACAAAAAGTTAAAAAATACAACAAAACTAAACTTAGGTTTCTACATGAACTTAGTATGAGTTACAGTACAAAACAAAAAACGATGGATAAAATTAGACGTGATTGTGAGACTTAAAATAACGACTACAAATTGTATAGAGATAAAGCACATATCACACTTTTCAAGTTCAAACCAGGTCGTACGTGTTCAGATAAATCCGGAAGGAAAATTTCCTATGATTTACCGTAATATTAGTATTTTTTTCTCAATAGATTTAAAAGAATAATCGTTTTGAACGAAAGAAAATAGGAAGCAAAATCAACTAGATGAACAGAGATTGCACTTTTTGATGAGTGGAGCGATGAGAACAGCTCCCCGATTACCAAAAACTAGATACCTACGATAATTTATTGTTAAATATACAAATAAAATTGATGTTTTCCCGTAATGACACGTAAATGAATACCAATGTATCTAGTATTATTCTAATGTGAGTGCGCCATCATTTTTGTTTAAAAAAATTCAATTTTCCAGGGAAATACCAGTAGGTTTGTTCTAGTTTCAACATTAAATCCAAACATTAAATTGTTGTCCATTCAATTGAAGTATTTTGTAGTTTGGGCCATGTTTAAATGTTCGCCTCAAATTTGTGGATGCCATTTAGGTAGTAAAGACAGCTTGTCCGTCAAGATAAGAGTAGAAGAGGAGGTTGTAGGAGGAGGGGATGAAAGCAAGGTGTCAGGGGTGACGTCTAGTGTTGAGATGTAGAAGTTCATCGTGGATACTAAAGTAGCTTTAGAGTATCCAACGACGCACAGAGAAGAGATTCTAAGCAGAATGATGTGTATCATGTGAGTACTGGAAGCTTCTGAACTTCAAAATTATGGAGCTAGAAGCTACTGATGGAGTTACGGGCTGAGTGGTAACCAACGCGGATTTCATTAAGTTTACTATTGAAGTGCTGAGGTTGAAATTCAGGTATACCAAATTTTTGGCCTGGCCACGGACCAACGGCAAGTTTGATGGCTCAACACTAGGCGCAGGTCAATCAAACAGGGGTGTCTCGCCCTCACCCTAGCTTTCATCTCTAATGAGTTGTGTTACTCAGGGCCTCCCATGATCTGAACTTCAAAATTATGGATCCAGAAGCAACTGATGGAGTTACAGGCTGAGTGGTTACCAACGCTGATTTCATTAAGTTTACTATTGAAGTGCTGAGGTTGAAATTCAGGTATACCAAATTTTTGGCCTGGCCACGAACCACTGGCAAGTTTGATGGCTCAACACTAGGCGCAGGTCAATCAAACAGGGGTATCTCGCCCTCACCCTAGCTTTCATCTCTGTTGAGTTGTGATACTCTGTGCCTCCCTTGATGCTCTGTGTGCGGAGTTTAGAACGCTAAGCGAGCTTACGTGTGTTTTGATAGTGGTGTAACATGGAGGGAGGAGAAGAGACCAAAGAATCCGCCTCTTGAGTGCACGGATCCGGATAGCCAATGGAATGGCTTTTACTTCATGCTTTTGCGTTAAGGTCAGCTCCTTTCATCTCGATTTTAGGCTCAGTCTCTTAGAGATTACTTGCTTCAGAAACTCCTTGGAGGAATTTACTATTCGAAACTCTTTGTAAGCTCGAGCTCCAGAGTAGGGTCAGCCCAGGATGCCGCCATTATCTTATCAGCTAGCTCCCAAGGTCAGGCACGTCCTCCTACCTACCATGCTCCCTCTATTCTACTCTTATATCGATCGGTGTGTCTATTACCAAACTTGGGAATGAATCTCTTGTTTCTTGTACAATAGTTAGTACAGATTAAATAGCAAGATACCTAATTGGACAAGCCATGCTCCATCACTCAAATAGCGACCGCTGTGATGAAAGAGCAGATTTTACTCCTACATATAACTTGATATTCAGAAATCAATCAGTCACAAAGAGGATCTTCGGAATTGTCTGTGAAAATCCTCGGTGTTTTCATTTAGGGGATAAAAAATGAAATTGATAAGCACTCTCCATTGGACTCTGGAGAAATTATAGTGATTAATGATGGGCGTTTGAACGAATAAATGATGTTTTTGACATTCAAATGAACAATTTTGTCGAAGGTTCCCCTTAGTGTGTTCACCAAGATCGGCACCCCAAACAGAAACAGAAGCACGTGATCTTAAGCCACAGAAAATAACAGAGCGAAGGAACAGCTCTCTTCGCTCCGTTATTTTCCATGAAACTCCAGAAAAAGAACGGTGACAAAAAGGTTGAAACAGTTGTTACTTGTGTTCCATTCTATACTGAATAGGCCACTAGTAGCGACTGACTCTGAATGATCGTTTGATTTAAATTAACAGTTGGTGTGTATACTGCGTCACTATGACCCTACATATATTTCAGATGCAAATGTTTGCAGCACTGCTGCGCGCCTGGCCCCCACCTCTTCAGTAGCTTCCTAGAACTCTATCATGAACCTTCAAGAGGTTTCAGTTCACCCGGAAACGTCAACAGGAGTAGGTGATTCGACCATTTTCAAATGTTACCTGGTCAATATGACCCTGTTTACACAGGGAGCAGGAGTGAATAAGGGTCATAGTGACCTTATATACATATAAATAAGGGTCACTATGACCCAGTATACACCCTGACTAGGAAAAATAGAGTATACACACCAAGGGTTAATTGACAACACACCTCATCATTAGATTTGTGCCTGGCGGCATTTCAAATTATTCTGTATTAGGATGGTGATTCGAATGCAACCAGTATTTGAATGCCTAAAATCATTCAATTGGCCCTTCACTAGAAATAACAACCGAATTAATTGTAAGCGGTAAGAATATTTCCAAGCATATCAGAATTTTCGGAACAGTACACCTGTTGAATCGAGAGTAACCCTACTTAAATGAATACAAAGCGCTTAGAAACAATGAAGCTGAGAAATAACCAGAGGTGAAGTTCAACATTCATATCTTGAAACGTTCAAAGAACAAATTGCTCAGCGATTTTCAAGATACACGCTTATTGAGATATTCACGTTCCACACTAAATAGTACGATTAGCATGAACAGCGATGAGGCAAAAGAATTATCGGCAACAACAAAGCAAAAAGTAGTTTTTAAATAATTTAAAAAAAAACCGCTCCTTTTTCTCATGTTTGAAATTTCTTTTTGATAAGAACGACAGTGTTTTCATGTTTGAATTATTCTTCTCTACTTTTTTTCAGCAACAAATCGGGAATCTATGTATAAGGTTTACATGGATATATACAACGACGAAAGTTTCTATTTTTGATATCACAATATTAAAAGTATACATTTAGAAATTATCAACTAGGTAATGTTAGATGTTGAATGACCAAGGTGCGGCAGGGCGAGTCGCTCGGACACGAGTGAAATGGAAAATAAAGAATGGAGTGGCAACTGAATTCATGTTTCATGAAACAAAAATCATTTTTCGCCAGCTGTCTTTAGTTTGAGGGCATAAAATAGTTCGATAAGATAAAATCAGCAGCTGGAGGAGTGTTCTTTGGAGAGAACCAGTGTTGTTATCAACCCACGAAAACTATTCTTGAGAAGGAAAACAACTGTTGAGTGTAACAATCTGCAGGGTTGCTACGGAAACAGAATCCCAAAATTCCCTGACTTTTCCAGGTTTTCCAGACCATAAAAGTGATTTTTCCCTGACCTTTTCTTATGCGTTTAAAAAACACCTACCCCAAAAAATGAACCCATAAAAATCCTTGAAAATTTCACCGAAATAGGTGGAGTAGTTCTGGAGTTATGGCTATAAAAACAAATTTAAAGTTTGCGCATGCGCAGTAGCTATGACTGAAACAGTCGTGACAAAATTA
>JAEMON010000013.1:17903303-17922161 GCA_030264115.1 Lygus lineolaris
GCTCAACAGTAGGTACCAAATTTTCTCAAAAATTAATAGTGGGTATTCAAATAAGGTGCCCTACTTGTTTGGCAATATCTACCCCTTTTACCGAAATGTTGGGGTCTAAAGAAATACTTCATCTTGATAATCTTTGCTATTATAGATGAGTTGGTATTTCTAGGTCAGAAGGTAACCAAATTCTCCTTTTTGATTATTCACAATCGAAGTAGGAATCCTACTTCCATGTTAATTCGTCTTCAGGTTCGGAAAACGTTCACAGTGTAACTTAGGTGGCCTCTGTCACTGCGAACAAACCTTGAGAGTACTTGCGTGCCTACCACAGAAACCAGTTTGGTACGCATGAACTTGTACAAGAAAACCAATAAGCACGGTAATAAGCCAGGCGGATATGACCGTGCCCACCTACTTTTTATTTATGAAATGGGTCGTGCAATAAAAAGAGCAGAAAGCGTCCTGTCTTTGGCCTCTCTCGTTTACGAAATCTTTCATTGAAGGTAAAGAGGTAAATGAACGGAAGGTGTTTGTCCTACACGGACAGATCCGACAGATAGAGCTAGGAGTCAGGTGAACAGGGTTGCCAATGCGAATTGAAATTCCTGTAGAGACGCAGACAATTTAGTGCCCCTGAATTATATTCAAGTCACTAGTATTCCTTAAAAATATTCCGGTCAAGTAATAATAAATTGTTCAAGTGGATTGGTGGAAGGTAGGTCATTGGTGGACACAAACCGTTTCTAAGGTCAGAAATCCTCTGGTATAACACAAAAATGAACGTCAACCCTAAAATGCACCTACCTATTTTGCTAAAAGTAATGTTTATATTTGAATTAAATCTACGCAGGAGGGTAATGACCGCAAAATGACTGAAAGTAAGTTCCTGTCATCCAACCTGAGTTAATGAGCAAATTTTCAAGAAACCATTTCAGCCGATTTTTGAACTACAAATTATTTCTTACTTGGTGGGTTATTCTTATAGGACATCTTGCTCAGATTTCGAGTATACAATATGTTCCTATGTTCAAGATGGTAATTTACATCAACATCCTCAAAAAACACGTTTTTGGCCCTTAATTTTCAAAATTTGCCTCCTAAGAGTAAGGTACTCCACAAATTCTGGCCAACGACACAATATGGGTATGAAAACGTTATATTTATGCATTTGAGATCGTTTTTGAAGGCTCTATAACGGATTTCCATGGAGAAACGTTTCAAACATTTGCGTAGGTACCTCAAATTTCGAAGCCGTTGCAATACCTAGCTTCATTTTATTCGAAAATATGCGTTAAAAAAATCATCTCGAACGTGTTGAGATTTTTTATCTTAGGTAAGTAAGAAAAATGTTTACAAGATCGTGAAATTTTCGTTCTAGTTACGAGAATACGAGAAAGCTATCCACGACCTAATCTTTAGTAAGTTCATGTTAGGAAATTCCGATTTCGCGTGTCGATTTCAATATTCATGAGGAAAATACTGTGGAAAATTCATATTTTCAGGAGAAACATCAGAAGGAAAAACGTATTTTTCAGCAATATTTTCCCAAAAAGCCTCTGGGAATTTGGTTTACCTAAATTCATTTGAGATTATGGGTCTTTTCTATACCCACCATCTCCAGTAAAATACTCTGGGAGCCGTTTTTAGCGGAAAAATGCTTGAAATGGCCGTTTTTGATTCTATAATAATATCTCAATCCTATATAATTATTCTAGACTATCATCATTCCATAATACAGCCATTCTTAATTCTATAAATTGATTCTTTGGTTAGGAAAGTAGTGTGAAGTTAGGTAGAAGTTTAACAAAGTGTTCTATGATAAGCCACCGAGAATATTTGAATTATCATAGAATTTATAGAACTTAGAAGGAAAAGACAACAGTAGATAAAAACAAGTTGTATCGTCGCAAAGCTACGGAAATTTCAACTCGCACTAGTAAGGTTTTCTAAATTATTCGATTGGCAGCCCTGTTCAGAAAGGTTACACAACATCAGGTTATCCAACTCATCCAACTGAGGTCGGAAAAAAGAAAGTGAAATTCCGGGAAAATTCGCCATCGGCCAATTAATTTTATGAAAACTTAATAAATAGGTGATTATGATAAACAATGAAAAAAGAATATTTGAAACTACAGCAGTAAATTGTGAATTAAATATGATTATATTGGGTAGGCATTCCTAACTATTATTTTGGCAATGTACGTACTTAGGCTGAAACTGAAATGTTTTGATTTTTACCTGAAGAGGGTGTACCTAATTTTAAACCTTTTTTTGTAGGTATAATTAATAGTTAAGTAGGTAATATTGTTTCAAGGAAGCTAAGGTCGATGATTCCAACTACAAAAACTCGAAAGGACAAATGATCGTATGTTCACTTTCTGGAAGGACTGACAAATAAGTACATTCAGCGTTTACACGAAAGAGGAGTTGGGAAATGGTGATTTTTGTGCCGAGGGAAAAATTATGCAAGCTGCAGAAGAGAAGAAATAAGACACTATGCATCATGAAATTCGATGCTGAAACGGACGTAAAGTACCATGAATAATTTATGTGAGGCTTTCGTCCCGTTGGAGAAAAAACGTACTGGAATAATGTGGGTAAGTTGGGAAACAAGGAGTGTCAAAATTTACGAATAGTGGAAACGAGTCTATGAAAATATAATACTTATGAAGAAAATGTGAAAGGAATGGAGGTGAAACACGATAGTTCAATACCTTGGGGCTGTCCCCACCCTTTTGTAAACCAGCAACTACGTAATGGATAGTCCGGAGATTATGACCCGATAGTTTTCTGACGTAGGTATTTAAAAGACGAAAACGTCATGTACCATGTTTGATGGGAACTGCTGAATGAAAATTGAAGGTTTCGTAGCGATTTCGAGGTGGTTTTGTGGAGAAAATTAACTTGGAAATGACGTAGATGGGAGGCTAGTCGGAGGAAAACATGGCAGAGAGCTAACAAAACAAGGAATGCCCCTTTCGAAGGGGAACCCCCGTTTTATTGATGAAACTTTAGGACTCACCTCGATATGGTATTCCACTGTTTGTGCGAATCATCTAGGCGGATCTGGAGGGACTCGCGAACTGAAAACCAAGGCGAAAATCATTCAAAATACACCGAAACTACGGGAAAATTCTGTAGAAAAGTGGGTATGAAAGACGCTTCACTCAAAATCAATCATGGCTGGTAACCTGGTGGGGCTCGAGTCGTGGATTCCAGCTGAAAATTTCCGCCGGTTTCTCGGGAAAACGTCGGGAATATGGGAGAAAACAAATTTCCGAAGGAGAAAAACTCGGAAAATATGGGGAAAAGCTTTGAAATCGCGGACACAACTGTGAAAACCTGGGAGACCCGGACGAATATTCGATTTGGGATTACTTTTTGGGAACACAGAACGGACTGGAGTGCTGGCGGATGAATACAAGAGCGTGCGACTTTCGACCACGGCCGCTAGAGCGCATGGCTGCCTCGGCGTTCTTTATGCATTTTTTTTCACGCATTTTTGAAAATTCAACCAAAAAATATGAGGAAATTGAGACCATTTTCGTTCACTGAACTACTCGACACTCCCTTGCACCTACGGATTGAAAGTCGGATGTTCCCTACGAAGAACATGTCTACTTACCAGCTTTCGTTAGAAGTTCCAGACAAATCCACAGTTTAAGTTGGCTTTCCTGCCTCTCATGTCTTGGGAATCAATAAATTTCCATGAATCTGGGAAATGATCAGATTATTTTTCTTCAAATCTTTCGATTTCCGACCAAGTGATTTCATTAGGCACCTACCTTCTTAAGTCTCTAGTTTATTTAGATAGAAATCAAATAGCTAGGTAGGTAGAAGAGCTAATCAAAAAATAGCTATTAAATAGAAATTTAATAGCTAGCACCTACTTAATATAGTAAAAATAAATGTACCTGTTTCACACGTAGGTCCCTACCTAATCCTATTTAAAAAAAATCCTATAGTTGGTACATATATCTACTGAAAAAATCTTCTCTTACCATACAAAGTCCCCCCCCTCTTCCCTTAGTTCTTAATTTATTTATTTGCCCTACCTAAGAAGGGTTTTTTAAATTGACTAATAAGAAAGGTGTTTGTAACCTGATTCATATGAATTCCCGACAGAGGGATGAATATTGTGTGTCCCTTAAATGGATATTTCATCCATTTAAGAATTATAGCTCAAATAATGTGCCATTGATGTAATATTAAAAGTCCCATTCATTTCAAAGAATCATTTTGACCGACTTGATAGGTAGATGATTCTTATAGGAAATTGTGCGCTGATTTCGAATATAGGTACCCACCATAATGTTTGTGTTCCTATGTTTAGTATCGTAATCCATACCAAAAACCTCAAAAACTTATTTTCATATTTTTCAACATTTGAACCCTTGGCGTAGTCCAAAAATGTTGGCCAACGAACTCATTTGACATTTTTAATTTTTTTGGGCGTTTTTAGATATTCCAGGGGATATTGTCTGGAATGAGACATGCATACTTTATATATATATTATGCAGGTAATTATGAAAAATGTTAAAATCCAGGATTTGTTTTAGAATGGTCTGAAACTGATTTCCATGGAGAAAATGTTCAAAATTTTGCATTATAAAAATTTTGAAGACTTTGCAATAGCTGGATTTTCTTCGAGAATTCGCTTTAGTCAACACTACGCCTCGGTATGTCAGCTTCTGTGAGAGGTTACAAACAAATCGACGGTTTAGGCTGGCTCTCCTACCTTGAGGACCAATCAGTTTCTAAGAATCCGAGAAATCGTGTCAATAACACTGAGAAACGATTTTTCAACTGATATAATTTTTTTTTCTAACCTTCTGGATCTGGGAGGCGTTCTCATACTGTCGCCTCCCTCGACAGTCTCCTGCTATTTATCCTTTCTTGAGTCAATTTCATTCAAATTCTTTGGCGATTGGGATCAAGAAAAAAGATACCTACTGTACGCGTTCAACCCCTGTTTAGTGGTGACTGGAGCTCTTCAGTTGAAAATTGTGGTTTATTGAGGTTTTCCCGGCCATTTTCCAGAGTTTTCAAAAGAAAAAACATACATTTCAAAATGTTCAGCTCGAGTTCTTGAATGCAATGCCGGTGTGACCGTACGCGTTTAACCCCTATTTAAGGGTGACTGGAGCTCTTGAAGTTGAGATTGGTGGTTTATTAGGTTTTACCGGCCATTTTCCAGAGTTTTCCGCACACGAAATTTCCAAAATATTCAGCTCGATCTTCTGAATATAAATCCGTCAAGGCTGTACGCGCTTAACCCCTATTAGGAGTGACTGGAGCTCTTGAAGTTGAAATTTGTGGTTTATTGAAGTTTTCCAGGCCATTTTCCAGAGTTTTCCACAAAAAATGTTATAAAAATATTCAGCTCGATCCCCTGAATATAAATCCGGAGTGACTGTACGCGTTTAAACCCTATTTAGGGATGACTGGAGCTTATTTACGTATGACTGTCAAATAAGGAACCCCCTGTAATACCTACTTTTACCTTCCCCTAAATACTACCCCTAAATAGGGGTTAAGCGCGTACAGCCTTGACGGATTTATATTCAGAAGATCGAGCTGAATATTTTGGAAATTTTGTGTGTGGGAAACTCTGGAAAATGGCCGGTAAAAGCTAATAAACCACCAATTTCAACTTCAAGAGCTCCAGTCACCCTTAAATAGGGGTTACCTAACTACTTTTACCTTCGTGGTAATAATGGGGAATTTGTGACTATTTCTTTTAGCGAATTTTCGAGAAAACAATTCAGCTATTGCAATGGCATCAATCAATCAATTTCCGTTTCAGACCATTCTAAAACGATTCCTGAAGTATGTTTGCCACCCCAGACGATCTCCAGAGTCAAAAATCGCCAAAAAAAAAAAAAAAAAAAACACACACACAAAAAACGTTTTTTAAAGGGATTTTTTGGGTAAATTACCAGAAAAATACGGTATATTACGAATCAGCGTAACATTTCCTATAATCACCCATCACCCATCAAATCGGTTGCAATGATTCTTTGAAAAGTCGCTCATCAACTCATGATGCATGAATGGAACTTTTTATTCTTTCAAAGACCTCGTTGAGAGCATTCCAAAAAGGTGCAATGTGTGGGGAATCCAGATAGTGGAAATGAGAGAAAACGTTGGGCGAAAATGTGAGGCATGTCCTAACCTCGGATAATTTGGTAGATAGGACCTTAGTTTTTGTAAAACTTCGCAACTCTGGCTTTTTCAGCGATATATTCCGTCATTTATTTTACAAAACATTCTCAACAAATCGACAGTTTGTTTATTCATGATAAATGTTTGGAACATTATAACTATTTACCTAAGATAGGGGTGGGTGGGGGGTGTAATGAACTATATACGCCATGGGTATTCGATCAAAATAATAATCATTTATTGAACTGAGTGAACAAGCGTAAGAAATCAACGCGGCGTCTAGTGAGAAAATTTGAATTTAAACAACAATTATCAAACTTAATAGGTACATAGTTATGCAAAAAAAATTATTGTAGAAGATACCAACAATAACAATATCCACATTATCTATTCCTTCTTACAAAAATTATAAATATACGAATCTATTATGTGCTAACATTTGTACAACAATTAACATTTTATACGTATTATTTAATATTGACTAATAAACTAGCAGCAATGATTACTTATAGCAATCTAAAAGACGATTGAATTTAAAAACAAAATTCAGGTTCCAGGCTTCACACTACCTACTTTCCTCACCCGCAGACCGCCTTCAGATTCGTTTGTGGGTTTTAACTTTGATTTCGGCCCTCATATCAGGATATCTCTTGAAAATGAGGGGTATGTATCCCTTATTCAGAATGGCACCTTAGGACCCCCGAAATCGCATGATATGTGCCTCTAAATTTGGGCTTTTTTCTTCATTTTCCATGTTTGTTCTGTCATATCTGTTCGTACATTTGAGAAGGGAAATTTTATTGTTTCTTGTAAATTACGAATAAGAAACTCCCGACCCGTTCAAACGACGCGATTTTTTCTTTTCTCCCCATCCTATAGCATTGTGGAAGAGCGTGAGCAGTTGGGATTGGCCCACATGACGAAAATGAGGCTTCTAGATAGGAAATCGAGAGCTAAAACCACCAGGTGACTTGAGTGAACTTTAACACGTTCACTGCGTCTCCAAAAACCATACTTCTCACGAGCCTGAAAGGAAAAATCGATTTATTCACAAAAGCCGAAATTTCGACTTCAATGATCGATTATAATTGTTTGATCAACCTGACGGTACAACGAAAGGTACCCTACCTTCATACACTATCGAACAGTAATATTCGAGTAAGAATCGATTTTAGATTTCTCGATTAGCTCCCATAAAGACCTGTCCATCGAGGCGCACTATGGAGAAACCAGTTTGATGAACTGTCCATCGAGATGCAGTGAACGCGTTAAGAATTGTTTCACACTGATGTAGACGGGAATAAATTCAATGTTGATATTGTAATTGAAAGGCCAGATCCTAAGAAACAAAACAAGACCAAGAACGTCGAGTTTGAAGTGTTATTATTCTATGTTTTCTAGTAATATGTATGAAAACTGTACCCATGTCACCCGCCTCAACTGTAATACCAAACTCCCAAACATAGGCTCACGATCTTGAAGGAACAAGAGTGATCTCATTACATGAGTATACCTACCGGGTTTTAAGTTTTCTTCCACTAATAACATGAATATTTCTTTGCGATTTCTTACACAAGTACACACAAAATCGAGAGGAAAATCATTATCCATTTGGCTAAATTTCCCAACTAAATGTTCAAAGCAATGCGAATACCTACGAAAAGTCTTCTCCTTACAGTTGATTTCATACTTGGGGTGGTACCGATACCCCACCTTTTCGTTACTGGACACTGAGTCAGGAAGGCCAACCGGAACGGCTACAGCCGGAACATTTTTCAACCCTTCTGACACACTGGCAGAAATACAGTCTTTCCGTCATCTACCGGGAAGCTGTAGAACTAATACGTTGATGGATAATATAAAGAAGAAGACTTCCATGGTGATATATTTCTCCACTCCTACAGGAAGCCCCTGGAGAATAGTTATTTTGACTAAAGATAGATGGCGTAAGAACGCAATAAAGCCTCGTCCTCAACGCGCAGCTGACCATTTGCGCAAAAAGTAGGGCTTCGGCCCCAAGTTACATCTAATTTTTACGCGATATCGCGGGCCTCGGAGCCAAATGGTTAACCAAAAAAGGCAATTTTCACCTCTAAAATTGTCTGTTATTAATGACAGGCGTTATTTGAGCGGGTTGGGAGTATCTACCTACTTCGTAATCTACACACAAAAAACAATAAAATGTCACTCCTTAAACTGGGTTTCCAGCTGATTGTAATACTTTCCCTTTCACCTTTCAGGGGGCTGAGGAAAGTAAAAAATCTATGTAGGTAAACTACCTACCAACCAATTTATAATAAAATCATTGTTGTAAACAAATTATTCAATGATGTTTGGTTAACGAAATGGTATTGGAGGGGTACACCGTAAAGGGTTCAAATCATCCCAACACTGCAGCCTCCCCTTATTAGTACCTAGTGTGGTACCTATTTCCCCCCTCAGTCCAAAATAACATGTTATATACGTATGATCAAAACTAAAAGGCCCAAACAATGTGCTACCTACCTACTTATAACAATTCAAGTTTCAACCCTTTGGTGTTCAATCCAGAGATTGATAATAATAAAACCTACCAACTCGCACCAATCTTCAATGTGGAGTTGGCAATTCACATACATGTTCCTGACTAACATCGTCATGTTTTTATCAACATGATTGAGAACCCTATAGATTTAGCTGCATGATGTACTGTGACGAAAGTACTACCTAACTGTTGAAAAAATTATAATCAAAGAGAGACACAATCATTAACAAATTATTGGACTTGTCGAATTGTTTTCATTACGTAGGTACCATCTTTCTGAGCATGTTGATTTTTCTTCGCAACGCAAAATAAGAAACATAATATTTAATGAAAAGTCAATGGGCTCTGCGCATGGTTATTTTTTACCTTTCCGATTGAATGGCCTTAGTGAGAGCTTTCCAAAAAGGTGCAACAAGAGGGGTATCTGAGCGAAAACGGGTCTTGCATTTACTTGCTACGGTCATGTGCCGCCCATCTGGGGGGTGGGGAGAACCTTCACGGCCAAGAACTAGGGATGGGATATCGAAAGAAAAATATCGATGTTGATATTTCTGAGTGGCTTTGATACCGATATAATATTGGACCAAAACATCGATATTCGATATTACTATCTCTATCTCCACCGTTAGCAAGCACCCCTGAACTTTTGGCTCACCTTGGTCGGAACTTTTCCACAGTTATCTCCAGTGACAAAACTATACCTCTCATCTGTTTCAACTTCTGTTCCATTAGAACGTCTCCTCTCACAAGCCGGGAACATCTCACTGCAGAAATTTGAATAGACTCAAAGGAGCCAGTTTGAACAAATTGGTGTTTTTACATTCGATTGACGAGAAGTCATTTTCCTCATATGAAAACGATATTTACTAACCTACTTTTCTGAGTTTTTGAACTATTTTCCCCATGTAAATAGGTACGTGACCTTTTTCAATTTTAAATACAGCCATTTTTTGCATCTTTGCTTCCCTTTGTATTGGTTTTTCAATCTGATATTATTGGTCCTGATCGATATATCGATAATATCGCCTGTGTGGTATCGATGCTAAAATATCGAATATTGAAAGCCAAATATCGATATTTCAATATCATCGATATCCCATCCCTACCAAGAATTTACTACGTCAAAAGCGTTTTTTTCATCCGTTTTGTAGCAAAACTTGGCGGAATTTCGAGCTGTAAATTGGCAGTCATGGGTTTTAGAGGTTTCTGAATCCAAATTCAAGGCCAAAAGTGGAAAATGCCTACGCACAGACCCCATTTCCACCAACTGGATAGTTTAATATCACTGAAATTTATGGAAAATTATAAATTACACGAATCTTGGTATATTACGTTGATAAGAAGTACGCATCATTTGTCGGGAGATACAAGGTAGTCACATTCTACTTACCTCAGGATGGTTTTTATTGCTCGAAACATGAATATAATATAACTATTAGATCTTTAACATTCTCGATAATGAAAAACCGATCCAAAACAGCAAATTTTGGGTATAAGTAGGTCAACAGGTAATCTTAGTACCTACTTCTTGAAAAAATTGCCCTCCCAAGCCATAAACGAAATCGGCCAGCTCCAAAACAATAAATTAATCGTTAGATCGTTGAAAAATAAAGGAAACAACTACGAAAAATCAGTCATGTCGCCAACTCGACATGGTGTCAACTCAGCCAACACCCAATATTTAAAAGAATACTATGGCATTTTTTTTAAATTGATGATGATTATAGATTGATGGTGATTATATTCATGATTATATATTATATTCAAGTCCAGAAAAGTTTGTATTCAGAATGATAGCTCAGGATGGGTTTCACTCCTGAGCAGTGGTCACCATTTCAGTTCGAAACTTTTCCAACAAAGACAGATTATTGAAAGTAACGATCAACGCAATCAAAAATGAAGAATAATCTCACGTCTAATATTTCCAAGCCTCGCAGAATGAGTGAAAATTGAAGAGAACCTCACTGTTCAATTTGAAAAAAAAAACGTGGTTTTCACACAAATTCAGTTTTCATCTGTCTGTACCGAACACTACAAGGAAAGGTGGTATAATACACGTACAATACAGGTTACAATCTAGGAGGCTTGGAAGTGTCACTATTATCCTTAAATGTTGCCAAAAATTCTACGTTTTTCGAAATTTAAACGCAATTTTTTTCTCTAAAAATGAAATTGAGTATGCCAATGAGAAGCTGAAATCACCAGTCTGTAAAGCTCAAACAACTTGAAATTCCAATGCTGGGGTAAAAGTTGCATCATGTTGGCGACATTGATTTCCTTCCAGCACGAGTGTCCATGAGGGCAGGACTACTAGCGCTACTTGCTGATCCGCTGGCGTTATACACGCGTTTACGGCCCCTTGATGTTCCCTGTCGGGGGGTTGCAGTACTCGCAGAATCCAGGAGCTCCTGGTGAACCACGTGGTCCTCCGATCCCAGGAAAACCTGAACAACAAGCTTACATTGACATATCAAATTATAGAAATCATTAGTTTAATCATTCTGTTCCCACCTAAAAGGAAACCAGCATAGCCTAAGAAGCGTGTACTAGTGTACAGTGGTTTTTGTCAGTAATTCTGGGGCATCTTCACGATTTTTATTCAGATTCCCTACGACTTTTAGAGATTCGAGCCTATGCATTTCTTAGAAAAATAACCACAGAGGGAAGTAAGGTGTTGCAAAACAATCACTCCGTCATGTCTTTGAGCTATCAGTGGCTATCCTTGTCAAACCAAATGGCATATTCCCAAAGGGATCGTAATAGATTTCGGTCTGACAATATTTTAAACTTAACATTTAAACCCTACCTATAGAAATATAGAAGTCAAAAACATACTATAGCATTTCCGTGCCAAATTCAAGGTTTTCCTAATAAAATTCAAGGTTTTCTGACACAAATTCAAGGTTTTCTAATTCAAATTCAAAATTTTTCCAATTCAAATTCAAGGTTTTCCAATTCAGCGTTTTTTAATTTCAAACTTAAGGATTTTATTTACAAACAACAAATCAGAACAAACAAAGTGTTGAATCAGATAGAAAACGTGAATGAATTCATTAGTTAGGTACGAGTAATTTAAACAGTTCAACGCCTACTGGGGCTTCTGGAGATTCATGACGATTGATTGGTGACTGTTGATACACTTCAAGCTATGACATCACACAAATTGTGCTCCTCACGCGGTTTACTGAGCTTCACTTTTGAAAATACCTTCACACTTCACATAACAGAGTTTCTAAGAGATCCCATGAGCGATATGAAGATTCGCATTTAATTTTCGTATCGTATTGGCTCGGACGAGCAAAGTGGAAGCTAACCTTGTTCGTATCCCAATATTTTTCCATATCGCAAAATAAGTGTTGTATCGGAAAGTGACAGTTTTCATCGTGCAAGAATACTTGAATTCATTCGCTCTGCCGAAGACCTCAAAATTGTTTTTCAAGTGTACGGTGAGCATCAGCTTGAAATAAACGTAAATACTAACTTTTCGTAGTATCTGAAGTGTCGTATCTTTACGAAGATTCTGTGAGAGATGCGACGTCGTATCTCGATACGAAATTCTGTAACTGGTTGCGCATACGCAGATGCAGTTGCGATACAACAGTCCACAATGGAAAACTTTGTATCTCGAAAAGCACTTCTAGGAACTCTCTAGTAACTCCGAGTTCTTCCACTAGGGTGTTACTTCCAGATGCCGCAGTTGGCATTGACTTGGATTGAGCTGTTTAAATTACTCGTATCTAACCATTCACGTCTTCTCACTCGACATAACACTTCGTCTGTTCTGATTTGTTGTTTGTAAATAAAAATTTTTAGTTTGAAATTGAAAAAACCTTAAATTTGAATTGAGCAATCTTGAATTTGAAAAAGAAAATCTTAAATTTGAATTAGACAACCTAGAATCTGTTTCAGAAAACCTTGGATTTGTATCGGGTAACCTTGAATTTTATTAGGAAAACCTTGAATTTGACTCAGAAATGGTATAAAATAACCTCATCATACCTTGTCTTCCTGGCTCGCCCCTCTCGCCCATTCTTCCAGGGATTCCGACTCCTGGAGGTCCAGGTGGTCCTGATGAGAGAAATACATTTAGTGTACCAGTAGAATGAAGTATGAATCCGAGTGAGTTTCCTAGAAACCTGCTTGAATATCTCGAATAGTTGAGAGCAACATAGTTCACTTTGTCACCAATTTGGTAGCGCATTGAAGTACCTTATCAATATTACGCTAGGTTTATGATTTGTGACTCAAACTGTTGTAGCAATTCGTCGTTGAAGATGCAACACGTGCTAACTGACATTTTGGACAAAGTGAGATTATTATGCAGTCAGAAGCGCAATGTAGTGCCACGTTGATCTGTGAAGTTAGTTTCAGCAAAAACCCTACAGAATGCGCTCAAATCGCAAAAAATGATAACATGACATGTTATCATTTTTGCGATTTGAGCGCTTTCTGTTGAGTTTTTGCTGAAACTAACTTCATAAATCAACGTGGCACTACATTGCGCTTTGCAAAGGTTGCATGTTCCTTTATCAGATATCACATTGTGACATCTCATAATGGAACATGCAACTTCTGCAACTCAGTTTTTTGTCTCTCCTGAAAAGTTACCAAAAGTCAGTTAACACGAGTTGCATCTTCAACGACGAATTACAATAAGTTTTTTCTTTTTATTGCAAAATGATGCGCATGTTGCTAAATGATTACCTGGTTCACCTCTTGGTCCTATGGGGCCTTCAACGCCAACACCCTCCTGACCTCTTTCTCCTTTATCACCCCGCTCGCCAGGTCGGCCATCTTGACCAGGCGGCCCTGCCGGCCCAGGCACTCCCGGGTAACCTCGCTCCCCTTGCAGCCCAGCTTGCCCAGGATCTCCTGGAATACAACATCCAACAAAGCACTTTTTTTCTAATCATATGAGTTGAATTGCATGTGAATTGGGTTGGCATAAAAAATCATTTTTCCTAGTTCGGTATGCTTTTAGAATTCCAATGGTTCAGTGGAGAGAGGATACCTTCATTTTCCTGTGAAAACAATCTATGACCAACGTTCTAACAGTAGCAGATTGATTGCATAATAATATTGGGATATTACAGCGATAGTGAGGTTCCATCAAAGCTTTGCTGGGGACATTCCACTGTTGATGCAGTGTTCGCTAGACAGATACTTCGGTTGAAAGTATCAACCTAGATACAATTTTCTGTATGAATTTATTTTCAAGAAATCATCAATTCGAATAACCATTCATGAAACCACTACGATTCGATCATCCTTCTGGAATGAATCCCTTCGTGTAGTTCAGTTGAGAAAATATGGATCAAAAACTGGATCTAATGGATCTACAAATTTTTGGATTCAATCTTAACCTACTCAATTCAAAGAAAAAGTTCCACTACATTATTGAACGAATGTAAATATTGAAATTTAAAATAAATTGATATAGAAATGGTAGAGAGATGTACAAATGCACATACCTTGAACCAGTTGTGCAGCCTATGTTTCCTGAAACTTAGTTTCAACTTAGTTTGACCCAACTCAGGACACTAATCCTACTTATGGGTAGAGTAGGATAGTCTGTATGAAACAAACTGAATTCTGTAATAAAAGTATATAATTCATAATTCTGTAAAAAGTTTTATGGTAAAGCGAAGTATGGAATAGGTACTCATCACTTTCAAGTCATTCGTCTCTCAAGACATCCAAAACCACTGGTTTCGATATAAAGTTTTTAAAATGTACCACCATTTCACATTGGAGAGTCTGAATTCGTCGTTGAGATTCTCTAAGAAGAGCGTTGAATTTTTCTTTCAACTCTTTATTGGTTTTGATGAGTTCTTTCTGACGAGTGATTTCTTCAGCCGTGACGGTGAATATTTTGTCGAGGACTTCAGGAGCAAAGTCCATCTCCATTTCAATGCCTTTGGCCTCAACGATGGCACTAAGAATCCACTGAGCGTTGCGAAGCTGCAATTTGTTGACGACTTTGGAAACTTTTCCAAGAACGGTTCGCTTACATGGGTAGTCTCTTGGAGGGAACGGTTCTCCACTTCTGATTGGGTTCCCAGATGGAGGTTGCGATGTTTCGGACGAGGCTGACGAGCGATCAGATCTCTGCACGTGGGCTGAAGAGACAGGAAAACTAGTCTCTTTAGTTGGCACAGAGTCTAGATCCAAGGTAGATGCGTCGGTGTAGTCTACCAGAATTTTTCCCTTCTCGTGGGAAGGCCTCAGGTGGTCCAGGTTGGCCTTTTGAGGTGGAGGTAACCAGTCGTAAGTCTCATCTTCTGTCTGATTTCCTGGGCTGTCCCTAGCAGATACTGCTTCATGTACGGGGTTCCTGTGAAGAGAAAAAGAAAACGCACATAAGCTCGCATTCAAACCTTACCCATCAAAACTCGAAAATTTGTAAGTAGGTATTTTTAATTATTCATATGCTGATAAAAGATGAAGCGTTCACGGTACCTAATCATTTTTTGGTGATACTTCACGGGTTAATGGAGTAACCCAAATCATGGAGCCCGACACAGTACAATTTCATTGAAACCCATTTTGCATTGATAGTGTTGATGGGAGATCGTAAGAACAACCATTATTTAACTACCTACTTTCCAACTTTATAAACTTCAAACATACATGCTAGCAGTACGAATCATTCCTACACTAAATCATTCTTATTCATGATGGCCAGGTAGGTAATGAAGGAATACAGTCCTCAAAACCCAACGAGCTCCCCGCTCAAGTATATCTACCTTTAAGCAGTCTATTAGAAAATAACATCTACGACTAGCTTGTCAATAAAGGCATTCTCATGTAAAGTTCATAATTAATAGTGACATCAGAAATATTGAATAGTTAACATACCTGTAATTGGATTAAAAACATTTCGCACGTTTCCCACCAAAATAAAATCTCTTCTCTACCTCTACTAACTTTCAAATGTACAATTTAAAATAATACGTGGGTATCTCCAAAACTTTCGTCAACTTTGATCGGGAATGGGGTCCACTGATTCACCTTCTTCGCCGAGCTTCCGATAAATTTAGTACCTTCTTCAGGGCTCAACGGAGGTGTAATGTCTACACCCTTAGTAATTCCTTCGAGCCCTGAAGAAGGTAATAAATTTATCGAAAGCTCAGCAAAGAAGGCGAATATTCCAGTGGACCACATTCCCGATCAAAGTTGACCAAATATTTCTGTGTGGGGTTGATCTACATAACTGCAGTTCAGTATCTCCAAAACTGCCATTTTCTCCCGAAATAATGGATTTTTTGAGCTGATTCAATGCGGGAGGATTCTTAGATGGAAGGAAAATCAAGTTTGCACTGAATTCTCTGTTTTACCAAACCCCAATGATTCAATTGCCATAGATTTATAGCCAAAGATCATGAATACAATCAAGTAGACTCATGATTGGAGAAATTTATTACTCACCTAAATACAGAGGCTTCTGGAGTTGATGACGTTGTTGACGATGAGTTGTGATATTCTTCTCCTCGTGGGATTTTGGGTCTGCCAAACACATCCAGCTCTATTGGGTCTTTGCGTTTTTTCTGGAGCGAGGTTTCTAAGTTGGGCCTGTTTAGTCCGGAAGGTTCGCAAGGTGCTGAGGGAGGTAGTAGTTTGGCCGAAGAAGAAATATTATTGCTGTTGGTGATATAAGACTGTTCCAGCTCTCTCTTCAGGCGATGAGGGTCATGAAACGCGGCTGAATCTTCTTTTTTGGATAAAACCGATTGTTCTGCCAAGGAAGCAGTTTGGGCTGCAAGTTGTTCAAAATCGTCATCAAAATCATCCATTTCAGACGATAAGTCAAACAAATGTTCACTATTTCTAGATTTCACCGGAGCATCTAATTTCTTGGGTTGTGATAAGAAGCTGGTGATAGATTGCTGTTTAGATTGCACTTTGGACGCAGAAGAGGTACTTGGTCGACGTTTTGGAGCAGTTGGTGTGACTGGAGGTCTGTTGCCACTGGATGCTATTTGACGGCTGTTAGTGGACGGTTTTGGATTCGTAGGCCCTGATTGGTTTCTTCTGATAGGAACATTGGTAGCAGGAGCTAAT
This sequence comes from Lygus lineolaris, assembly GCA_030264115.1. NCBI lineage: Eukaryota > Metazoa > Arthropoda > Insecta > Hemiptera > Miridae > Lygus > Lygus lineolaris. The sequence goes on from JAEMON010000013.1 coordinate 17,920,049, forward strand.
TCCTGAGATGGGAAAGATTCGTTTTCTAAAGCTTCAGCGAGGGAAGCAAGCAGAGCGTCATCAACATCGTCATCCAACATCTCAAGAGGGGTGTTCCTGGACTGTTGAGTGGACTGAAACTGAGCCGTGGTGTTTGAAACAGGCGGAGCCTGCGCAGTCACCCTAATGGGCTGCTCGTTTTCAGCAGAACCTGAACCGAGAGGAACTCGATTCTCCACATTGTATGGATCAGGATTTTCCGGCTGTTTTAAAGCCCTGGCCAAAACATTTTCCTCGGCGTTTGGCACCAACAACGTATCAACTTCACCTCCCAACAACGTGACATTGTTGTGGTTCAACAATAAAACTCCTTTTCGTACTTCAATCGGCCCAGTCAAAACTGCTTTTTCACCAGGGATTTTGTTTTTGATAACCGGAATTGGTGTAGATTCGAACCCAACAACTGTTGTCACTCCGTCAGTGATTTCTATTTTCAAACTTCTGCTATTCCCTTTATTATTTCGATCCCTAAATGAATCTTTATCTTTTTCCTGTCGTTCGTTATCAACTTCCAAATTTATTTGGGCGTCGGGACGTCGGATTTTTTGTAGCTGTTTGTGGGCAGGTACAGCGACGTTGATAAAATAATTGAATTGCACGGCATACTGACCCTTAAGAATCATTTTCGTGCAGTTAGCGCAACCAGTAGGAAGTGTACCAGCAGCCACATCCTTCAAATCTGCCAAAGTCCACTGCTCGAACACAAAATCAAATAACTCATTAGGTGAATGCCGGGGTGTGTTGGATACAAAACATTCTATGCACGCATTCAACCACTCGTTATCTCTTGGTATGGCTACTCCTCTACTTCTCATCTGAGCACAAACTGTTGCCACAGCGTCGCCCATCTTCGATCAATGTCCAACTGCATTAGAAACCAAGATAGCCTGAAAAATAAGAAATTCAGGGCGGATTAAAACAATATGCTAATAATTGAAAAATAAAAAATGCGTACAATCACCCCTCAAAAAGTTACAATTTGGATCAATTCGTAGCATGTTTGCATGCGCAAAAGAGAATTTCCCAAAACTCTTATTTTTACGACCGATTCTTCTCAGAGGGTAGTTGAGGCATGAGGGCCCCTAGTTCATCAGAACATTCATTGTGATTGGGTCCAATGCACCAGCGCAAACTTGAAATTAGCGAGGTTAATAGTGTTGCTATTGAAATTATTATTATTTGTATTTATTGGTGTTCATGTAATAGTAATAATAATACAACTTTATTTGACACTTGAGACATTAAAGTCCCACCTCGCATGTCAACGGGAACATATCTAATTTCGTATAAAGCAAATCGTCGTTGAAGATGCAACTCGTGCTAACTGACTTTTGGCAACTTTTCAGGAGAGACAAAAAACTGAGTAGCAGAGTTTGCATTTTTCATTATCAGATATCACGATGTGATATCTGATAATGGAAGATGCAACCTCTGAAAAGCGCAATGTAGTGCCAAATCGATTTATGAAGTTAGTTTCAGCAAAAACTCAACAGAATGCGCTCAAATCGCAAAAAATGACAACATGTCATGTTATCATGTCTGCAATGCGCTTCTGACTGCATAATACGTTAGCACGTGTTTCATCTTCAACGACGAAATTACAATTAATATTAAATTTCAAGACTTAAATTTTACTGCAATAAGAACTGATCTTAAGCAACTGAGAGCCAACAAAAATTTGGGGAGGGAGAAACAGACCTAATTGTGAAGAAGGGAACTTAGAAACATAGGAGAGAAAAAGAAGGCTCAGAGGTGAAGAAAAATGGAGGGAAATGGTGAGGGGAGAATGGAGTTAAGAATGAAAGAAGAGTCAGGATTCGGTCAGGAAGTGGTTCTCAACAGCTCGCAGGGAGTTTCTAAGGGAGGAGGCACTGCGCACGTACAACGGGGAACTACTCCCAAATTCTTAGCCGAATGGACATATTCAATGGTAGATCCACTGATAATCAATGGAGTATTATTTGGTAAATCATGTTTGAAAATCACAAAGGCCTGGGAAAATAGAACGAAGGTCGGCAATTAATAATGGGGGAAATGGAATGGGGAATGATCGTGTATGAGAAAATCGAATTTT
>JAEMON010000013.1:17927267-17939614 GCA_030264115.1 Lygus lineolaris
CCCCCCCCAGTGTGAAAAGTACCTACACCTACTGACCTGTTATTACTGACTATCGCCAACCTATAACTATAGGCTTTTCAAGTTTGGGTTTCTGACTAATGATTGGTCGATGGTTAGAAACACGAAAGCAAAACCATCCCGATTAATGAACAGTAATACTGTTATTCAACCTACTGAAAGTTTCAATTGTGTTATGAAACTCGGCTTGATAAGAAACGCTGCAAATTATTAGACAACGGCTATTTTGTGATGGGAATTTAGTGTTTGGCTTATTCAGAAAAATGTGAGATTACTAATAAGAAAGTTCCATTCATGCAGCACGAGTTGGTGAGGGAATTTTCAAAGAAATTTTAACCAATTTGTTGGGTGATTCTTATAGGAAATTTCACGCTGATTCCGAATACACCAATATGCTCCTATGTTTAAGATGGTAATCCACACAAAAAAACCTCAAAAAACACGTTTTTTTAAGCGTTTTTTGACTCTAATTTTCAGAATTTGACCCCTTGGAGTACCTAATCCCAAAATTCTGGCCAACGAACTCATCCTTTTTTTTTTTTTTTTTTTTAAGTATTACCTATTGACATTTTTGGTTTCCATCTCGATCCCTCTGGTGGATATCGTCTGGCGTGTGACAGGCTTATACACGTATATTTATATATACATATAAAATGTTAATTTCAGGAATCGTTTTAGAATGGTCTGAAATGGATTTCCACGAAGAAAATTTTCAAACATTTTCATTACAAAAATTTTGAAGGCTTTGAAATAGCTTCATTTTCTTCGAAAATTCGCTAAAAAGGGATCAAGGTTCCGGACTTACAGGAGGTCCTGGTTGGCCGTGGAGTCCTGGCGGGCCCCTTTGCCCAGGAGGCCCTGGCATACCAGGGGGGCCCTCTTTCCCAGGCAGGCCGGGAACACCCGGGGAACCTTCGGGCCCCCGTTCACCGTTCGCGCCTCTTTCTCCAGGCTGTTAAGGAAAGAAAGAAAATCACGTTTTTCACGGGGAAATGTCATAATTATGACGATTTAGGAATTAGGAAAGATGATAGGTAGAACAATGATAATAATTATGTAGGTTCTAAGACAATAAAAGTCCTTGTTTTTTTAATATTAAAAACTGTATTTTACTCTGAGCCTTTTATTGTCTTAGCACCTACATCATGTAACTTACAAAATTCCTGACAAAGGAAATATGAATGACAATAATATTCACCAAACCCGTCAAACCAGGGAGCCCTCTGGCGCCTGGAAGTCCTGGATAGGCCTCCTGGTCGGTCGCATAACCCGTGTTGATGATCGTCTCACCTGGAGGTCCAGGGGGCCCAGGAGCTCCTGGTGACCCCGGTTTGCCCTCTGGGCCAGGGGCCCCAATCGACCCAGGGATGCCTGGGAGACCACTTGTGCCCTGCAAAATGTAGAATGCCATGAAATCAACAACTAGAACATACGCAGGTAACATTATGTTGGTTAAACCAGTTCTGAAATGTATGCCTTATAAGTTTACATAATGTATAAATACAATACATCGATGATTTTTTGGTGGATGCCTAATGATTGTAGGTTACTCACCATTGAACCAGGGAGACCACGGGGCCCAACAGGCCCTTGAGGGCCCTCCGGCCCGGCGTCACCTTTGGGGCCCCGCTCACCATGGGCACCTGGAGCTCCAAGTCTGCCATCCTTACCCTGAAATCATTGATTAAATTGATTAATTTAATTAATTATTTATTAAATTAAGTAATTAATTATTAAATGGTTACTGATCAAATCGATAAAAAAAAAACTTGGTTCACATAACTTGCCAATTTAAAGCAGCCATACTTTTCAATTACCTACCTCCTTATTGGAGGTATGTATTTACAAAATTCCTTATGTTTAAATTGATCTTTTTCAAATTTTATATAGCGGTTAACAAACAACTTCAAACGACACCCAAACTGTTAAAAGCGTGAAGCCAATCACAATCTATCAACATCCACCTAGGTAAGTATCTTTCAATTTCAAAACCTATCTATTTGAATTAGCCAAACATGGGATAATTGATGAAATTTGCATAAATTATGTACTACTTAAGCCTTCACAAAATTGAGAAGGGTGGGTCTCGTAATATGCATTTCACTCACCGGCTGACCGTCATTTCCATTAGCTCCTGGCTCTCCACGGGGCCCCATTTGTCCCTGAAAAACACAAATTATTATATTTGTAGCCATTTCAAGAATACATTCGAAATAATGAAGTACCTATCATCATCTAAATCAATAGGTATTTCCTTGAATCTCCGACTTGAAGGTCTACTAAACAGTCCACTAAACAAACCAAGGATGAAGGGAAATCCCTTCTTTATGTAAATAGACTTACTTGTGGGCCCTCGGGTCCAGAAGGCCCTTCGCGGCCTGGAAGGCCAGGAGCTCCCGGTTCCCCCCGCTCTCCAGGGGGCCCCTGGGGCCCAGTTATCGCTTCGCCTGTAGCACCTGGCTCACCAACTTCTCCTTTTTCGCCCTGCGAAAAGGTTAAGATAAGAAAATATTGGCAATTTTTCATTTTTTTAGACGAATTAATACTTTTTAGTTCTAATAAAATGGGAAATGTAATGTTAATTTCGACTCGGAAATGCTATTAAAGGAGTGCGGGTATGAACATACACGTATATCTAATGGAAAACTAGGGATCACCCACAGAGTTTGATGTGTATGTCAATATAATCCCCTAAATGTCTAGAGCATTAATAAAATTTAAGCAGGTAGGTAATCCTTCACTTTTTTGCACAATTAAATGCACATCTACGGTAATGAAAGAAGACTAAGACAATGTTTACCGGAAGCCCAATAAATCCTCTTGGGCCCTCGGCTCCCGGGGGACCAGGCACTCCTTGGGGGCCCACCTGGCCCTGAAGGCCCTCGGCACCTCTTTCTCCTTTGTCACCGTCCTGTCCAGGAGCTCCAACGGCGCCTCTTTCACCTTCATAATACACAAAAGATCTATAGTAATTCATATAGTATGATCAGGCAGGGTGAGTATTCTTTTTCAAGACCGAATTTACCATTTTTTGACAATCATTAACCAATTGGTCTACCTATCAAAACTTTGCAGAGATTAAAAATCTTTGGGATTTCTAGTAGATAGTTAAGTACTTATATGAAATATTGTGTCCAAGTCTACAACAGCAGGGATGAGCGGAATCATTGCATTCACTTTCGTTAACTATGCAAAAATTTTACGTAAAAACATCAATTTCTCACTCCCTAATGATCCAATTTTGCAAAAGGGTAGCAGGGGATTGACCTCTAAATAATCTGTCGTGAATTTGATCGTAGTCATATCGTGCCACTTCGGCACCATACAAGAACATGAAGTCCTAGACAGTGAGTATCCTACAATATCCATTCTCTTTTAATGAAATTGCAGGGTTGTGTTTGTACCTACATTTCTAGATGGTCTCCTATATGAATTAACGTGATCAGGTCAGTACTAGCCACTGCGCGTGGCTAAACCGAATTTTGATTTCTTATCACCTAATGATCTGATTTCGATCAAATTTTGAAGCCACCTTCTTAAATGTTAGTAATGTTTGTGTGTTGATTTAATTTTTCCAAATAATTACTGCTCAGATTTAAGTCAACTATTCACTAGCTCAACAAAATATGGTTTTGATATGCTGTTATGTCCAAAAATTCAATATTTTTATCAACAATCAATTTTCTATCAGTCATAATGAATCGGGAGTGTCACTATTCGATGAGTGAAAAATTACCTGGAAATCATCAGGGGACCTGGGTCATATTCAGGTCGTCAACAAAAACACAAGTTTTTTCTTCAAAAACTCGATTTTCTCAAAACAGTTTCCTCTAAAAAATAAAAACTGACTATACCGTTGGAAAGCTGAGACTTTTGCGCATTTTTTAGGCTTACAGGCTATAACGTATCACTGGAATTATTGGTGGTCTAATGGGCGTTTGAAAAACAGGCAGTTTTCGAGATTTGACGAAATTAACTTTTCGGGCTCATATTTCACCCTTGAGCTCCTTTCAATTTTAGGACTCAAACACGACGCCGATAGTTCTTACTGTGAATTGATAGGCGGTGCACTTCAAATGGTGGTCGTTCCGCCGAACACCATTCATCACGCTAAATACACGTTCAGCCCGAATTGATCAAAGGGAAAGATTTATGAATTGGATTCAAGGACTCTTGATTCTATATCAGTGAGTATGCTATACCTACGGAGTCAGAATAATAGATTGGCTAGGAGAATAATACGATGGAAAAACACTGCGAATTATTACACAGCGGTTTATTATTTTCCATGCAGTCGTAGGTACTGGTTTAGTTTACTTCTTCATTAGCTGCTGTTTTCGAAAAAATGAAGCTATTGCAGTGGCTTCAAAATTTAAATAATGCAAATTTTTGAAAATTGTCTCCATGGAAGTCCATTTCAGACCATCATAAAATGGTTCCTGAAATTTAACACTTTTTTACATGTATATGTATATATTATATATATTTATTTATATTTATGTGACACTCCAGACGATATCTGACCGAGGAACCGAGCTAAAAATCCGAAAAAATTTCAAAATGTCATTAATATCAAAAGAAAGGATGAGTTCGTAGGCCAGGATTTTCGGAGTACTCTAAGGGTTCGAATTTTGAAAATTTAGAGTCAAAAACCGCTAAAAAAAAAACGTGTTTTTGAGGTTTTTGTGTAAATTACCATCTTAAACATAGGAACATACATGGCATATCAGCATGAAATGTCCTATAAGAATCACCCACCTTATTGGTTAAAATGATTCTTTGAACATTCGCTCATCAACTCATGCTGCATGAATGGGACTTTTTTCTGTTGGCCCTCCTGGGAAGCGAACGGTTACCACAGTGCTCCCGGTGTTCTCATCCTCTATTTTCTACCCCATGGAGATATAACTGACAGTAACGGCAAGCTTGGGTGCACAACTAGACCCCAACTGGGATATGGTCGAAGAATGACATAAATCTATTCAATCTACATTTTTTCAGGGAGGCCAAAACACTGTTTTCTGACGCTAAAATCCGCAAAATTGTTGAAAACTTGGTAGTTACTTTGTGTTACACCTAACTGACGTCGACCTCATAGTTATGTAGACCAATCTCGACGTAATTATTTTTAAACAATTGATAAATCATGTTATGTGTTTTTGACAATTATATTGTGAGCATTCGGGTTCCTTTAATCGATATTTTATTAGCCTGTAACACGAATGCAAATATTCACTTTTTCACAATTGGATAAATAATTTTAATCCAAAATAATAATTCCGTAATCTTCAGATTCTATATTGTCAGCATTCATGTTTCTTAGATCGATATTTTATTAGACTGGAAACGAATAAAATATTCACCAATTCAAAATACCATAGAAAATTAGAGCTACGCATGCGCATAGAGGCTACCGATGAAATCCATAATGGGTAAAAATCGTACCTTTTTCTCCTGGAAGACCGGGGAACCCTCGATCGCCCGGGTCGCCCTTGAGGCCACGAAGTCCCGGAATGCCTGGGAGGCCCTGCTCTCCTGGGGCACCTGGGAACCCCACTGGCCCAGGCTCTCCCTCTTCGTCGAGGCCTCCGGCTCCTGGCAATCCTGGCTTGCCCTGTGGCCGGAAGAAGAATGAAAAGTTCTATAGCATTTCCAAGTCAAATTAATCCTTTTCCAAACCAAATTAATCCTTTTCCAAACTAAATGAATGTTTTTCCAAACCAAATGAACCTTTTTCCAAACCAAAAGAATATTTTTCAAAAAAAAAATCAAACTTTTTCCAAACCAAATGAAACTTTTTCCAAATCAAATTAATCCTTTCGCGAAAATTAGCCCAGTGAAATTTTTTGCTGTAGAATGTGAAGAATTTATGATTCTTCTGTCCGATATCTTCGGAGGCTCCCGAAGATGAGGCGTGAGGCTAATGAGTATTCCTTCCTAATGCGTTTCTAATAATTCCTCCTTTGTACGACCAGCTGGCGTAGATATTAAGAACTCGCACGCCTACCGAAGAATACGCCGCATACCGCATACAGTACTTGTTGAAATTGAAATTCAAGTTGAACTACGGATGTTGATAGGTTTCCTGACGATGAATACACATTCGCCTCATCAGCCTCATCTTCGGGAGCCTCCGAAGATATCAGACAGAAGAATCGTAAATTCTTCACATTCTACTGCTATAAACTTCTCACGTTTTTCTACAACGCCTGAAATTCTCAAAAAATGTCACTGGGTTAATTTTCGCGAAAGGATTAATTTGATTTGGAAAAAGTTTAATTTGGTTCGGAAAAAGTTTAATTTGGCTTGGCAAAAGATTCTTATGGTTTGGAAAAAGATTCATTTGGTTTGGAAAAGGGTTAATTTGACTTGGAAATGCTATATATTTAAGTTAAGTAAGTAGGTGCCTAGTTGATTTAATTCTTACGGTTTAAGGTCAAGTCGAGGGATAAGTTAGTTTAAATTAGAGTTTAGTCCTATACCTAGATGATATAACTCATTAACGCCAATAAACTACAAGTAAAACTCAAATACCATTGATAAGCTACTCAACATCCACAGAGCAACTCAGCTGCTCACTTACCGGGGGCCCAGGTGGACCTGGCAGCCCGTCCTCACCACGGTCCCCTTTAGGGCCAGGAAGGCCTGGCGAGCCGTCCCGACCTGGAAGCCCAGGAAGTCCTTCTTCCCCGGGAAAACCTCTTTTCCCTTGAATTCCCTGAAATGATCAGACGGCATCAACGAACAATCTAGCAGTTTATTTATTGCTATAAATAAATAATAATTTTTAATGAATAATTTTCGTGATTTCAGTTAGTTATAGATCTAGAACATATTTGAATAAAGTAGAGGTACTCTCCATAGTATGAAGGGTTTCATAATCGTAAAAGCTTTTTAATCAACCAACTCTCAGCAGGTCCTACATGAAATGGAACCGTGTTTAATTAATAATTTATTCACCCTCCCCCGTCGGGTTAGATTGGTAGGAAATGAAACTTATTGGTTATATTCGATATTAATCAATAATTATTAAGTGAATGGACATAAAGTTAATAACCTCGAGGCCTGGAGGTCCCGGAGGTCCGGGGAAAGCACTGCCGTTCCCGATGGGGCCTGGGAAGCCTGGTTCGCCCTTCTCACCTTTAGGACCAGGTACCCCCTAGAATGAATTAATTATAATACTTAGGTACATAAGTATGATGACAAATGTTCTAGATTATAACATAATTTGTATTGTATATTGGATTGATATAATATGATGACAATAAGTAAATTGTATGCATAATGTAGGTACTTACTTGAAAATAATAAATAATTTTACACAGGTCTACCTACCTAAGGGTTGTCACAGTTATAGCAAAGGCTCCCATAATTTAGACATTTTCTGATTCATGTTTTGAATCAATTTACGTGGGACCTGTACTCCCCTTCTTATCATAACTACTTCATAACCATCGAGTACCACTTTCGAGAATGTTGTTTTTACGTTTCTGTTTTCGTGAATCAGAGAAGCTGAATGAATACGCCCCATGAATACCCTCCAAAAATGTTGAAGATGGAAACTGTCCACTCCAAGTTATTAGGAACTAGATACTAGTTTCTGTGATACATTTTAATAGTATCACCTGTTGTCCATTCCAAGTTCAAATATACATTGTGTCAATAAAATATTAATGATCCGTTCTATAAAATATCAGATCTGTCTTTCGTTATTCCACAATATTCAATATAAGAGATGGTATAGCGCTAAAACGGTGCTTGTAATTTTAATCGTATGACGACAACAAATCCCCCCCCCCCCTCCCCTTCATCTTCATGACGTCACGGCTTGTGGTCAAATCATACGTAAGCGTAAAAAGGTAATATTTCGAGTAAATGGAATAGGTGAATAATACTTTGTTTTTTTAAACGGCGCTTAATCATATTTTGAGGTACATATAAATGAAATAGAAAATCCCTATTCATGCTAGTGCACAAGGTGTAGCCCACACAACCGCAGAAAATAAGTTATAAGTATGCACTTGATAATATGATGGTAGGTAATTCTTAATTTAGGCGTAGCATTTATGTCTTACAGGATCCCCTCTGGGCCCGTCCCTGCCTGGGAGTCCTTGGGGTCCAGGGAACCCCGGTTCCCCGTCATTCCCTCGCTCTCCAGGCACGCCTGGTTCTCCTCGCTGTCCCTGGTAACATAATGAACAAAATACAATCATATTTTTTTATGATGAATCCTAGACATGATAAAACCGCTATTCCACTATGTTGTAGTAAGACATTGACATCTTGGTATCACAAAAAGCTTCAAAGTATTCCTAGTCGTATAAATAAATAAGAATATTTCTTCCATTCCGTGATTCATATTGGATGAATGTTTACCATCGGTAATCGAATTGATCAACTTACCGCTTCACCTCTCGGGCCTTGAGGTCCTCTGGGACCAGGCGGACCGTCGAAACCCTGAAATGGAAACGCTGCAAATTATTACACAACGCGGTTTATTATTCTCCTTATGGTTGTTTGATGAATATGAAACTTGATGAATATAAAAGTACTTACGTACGGTCCCTAATAAAATTGGCGGAATTTTAAATTGGCAACTTTTCGGAAAGACCGAGTTATAAAGGCCTTCATAGAAATGAAAAGCAGAGACGAGGGCTCACATTCATGGGAGGAAAAGGTACCTATGACATGGTTTTACACAACAAACTGGTGGAACGAATTTGTTGGTTATGTGACAGATCTTTTTTCTCTATGGCCTAGGTATGTGATTTGTTTATACTGACGTTCATTTTTATCATTCATAATGATTATGAGCAGGCTATTCATTGGAATTTGTCCAGCGGTCCTACACCAATGTTTTCTAATGCTTTTCACTTACAAACAATCGCTGCTAGGGGGAATATAACTTCCTTATTTTCCACCCCACAAAAATCGTTCACCTCTCCTTGGAAAGCTATGAATTTATTGGTAATCACACCATATCGCATGCTGGCAATTTCCCTCTCCGTAACCCTCCTGAGAACTACTGATACGAAGGTATACAAACAAAGTTTTGGTTGACGTTTTCAGTTTGGAATTGTGATATGTACCTTCACAACATAAAAATCAGGATAGTAGAAGCATGTTCCCTGTTGATCTGTCTATTAACACCAATGTGTTGTATCAATTCAAAAATATATTAATGAATAGTGTAATTTGATATTCATTTTACAATAATCATTATGAATGATCCCTTGGTGTCCGTGAGTCAGCCGATATTTTTTTAATTAATTTGTTGTTTATCATTATTGACTGTTATTAGGACTATTATTAGTTCTTACTCATGAGGGTTACTCATGAATCTGTTACAGTAGAGTCTCTTAGATGAGTTATTTACGTAAAATTAGAGTATGTGCTAAACTTACATCAGTTCCATTGAAGCCTGGCATACCACGGGGACAGATTGTTTCACACGCCCCAGAGCTCGGGGAAACCTCCTGGGACCTGGCCTTCGCACATGAAACAATACAAATAAAATGGATTTCTAATTCAACACATTTATGACTTGCACCGAATGACACTCTCAGACGATCGTGCAATCCTAACAAGAAACAAGAAAGCGCAAATTATGAATAAAAATGAAAAACAATTAATGCGATTAGTGAATTTTACATGCATAAGGGAATTAGAGGCCTCTTTGCAACATTGTTCTAATAAAGGTATTAAGGAATGACGATTCAGGAGACCTGTTGTACGCCACCTTCAAGTCCCAGAAGTCATAATTTATTGTGGACATGCAAGTACGCACCCTAGCCATTCATCTAAAATTGTTCAAATGTGTATGGTAGTTGAGGGCGGGCCCATAGATCATCTCTCGGATCAGTATTAGCGACTGCCCATGCACATCCGAAGTAGAAAACGAAGTATGAGTATGAAACGTCGACGATTTGAGTACGAAATCTGTTCCCTTCAGAGTTTGTCCAAAAAGGATCAGTCTAGCACAAGTTGTTATATAATTTGCAAATATAAAACCTTCAAACGTCCATGATTTACTGGATATGAATATGAACCTATACAGATTCCCAATGAGAGCAGTGACTATTGTTATTACTTTTGAATTAATCGTATAATTATTATATAATTTTATTCTGAATTAATCTCACATTCTTCCTTAATCCATAATCTTCGGAATTTATACGGTGATAAAGATCATTATTTATCATATATTCTCGATTATGTAGCATTCCGATCGGCGCAAACATGCGAATATCCACAACAATGATGAAGTGATGAAATATTGATCCAAAACCTTCCAAATTTGTATGTACAGTGAGGGGGCTAAATCATCCTTTGGGGGTGGGCGTGAGTCTGGGATTAATAAGATCAGAGGTACTACAAAAGGGAATAGATAGATTACCTACCTGAAGTTCTAAGCAAGAGTCTCTTTCAGGCTTAGACGGGTCACAGCTCAGAACCATCCATTGAAGATCGATCTGAAAATTGCGAACAGTCAATTTTGGTAATGAGGAATGCATTGTTAGGTATAATAATAATATGCGAGGAAGCTTATTGTCATGTCACAACAGTTGATATTAGTGCTCCAAAATTAGAAAATACTACACCGCTGAAAGGCTGAGATTTTGGCGCAACTTTAAGGCTTACAGGCAAAAAATTACATGGTAGATGGCAGGGACTTAAGAAAAATTTAAAAAAGTGGTGATTTTCAAGATTTGACCACTTTTCCTTTTCAAGTTCATTTTTCACTCATTTCGTCTACTGAAAAAGCTTTGATTTTCGATCAAGGAAATAGGAAATTTAACGCTCTTCCCAAAGGTCCAGGGGGGATTTTCAATTTTACTCTGTAAATTAAGGGAGTTATGGCTTTTCAGTGGTGAAAGGTCGAAATAAAAACAAAATATTAAAGAATTGAAGAAAATCAATAAATAAGGGGGTTTAAAAAAACTTTAGGATAAATTCTTGTTGGAAATGACCTGTAGATTCGATACCTGGCCTGTGTCAGTCACGTCGGTGTAACACCCTGTATAGCATTGTAATAGCCTATACAGTGTGTTCTCTAGTAGGTGGTCCACCCTTTCTATTTCCATTGTTTCGAGAGGTAGAAAAAAACTTCAAATGGTAACCCTCTTAATTTTTCACAAGAAATTCAACCATCACAATTTCGCGCGCCTCGCGCGCGCATGAATGCGCGCAACGCATACTTCAACTTCGTTTTTTTCAAATGGGAACCCCCTTTTTTATCCCCAGATTTGGATTGTACACATAATTTCATGAGAGTTTGACCCTTCACTCGAAAATTTGAGAGAGCAAAGACGTGCGCAATTACGCTCCAAATGAGCCTTAAAAGCAAGAAATCGAGTTTTTTGGGTGTGCTGAACTATCAAGTATGATTCATGGTTTTGATGTGTTTTTTCACGTTGAATAACGTGGTGATATTATTTTGGTTTACTATTTTCAATAATGAACAAATTTTTTATTTTAAAATAATAAACCGTTGTGTAATAATTTGCAGCGTTTTTTGATTTGTCACAAATTGCACAATTCAGGATTGTTTTGGTTTTTTCATGAAAATTTAAAATTTTAAGGCTTGAATCGAAAAATCGACACTACCACATTATTCAGCGTGAAAAAAAGCGACAAAATCATGTATCACACTTGATAGTTCACTACACTCAAAAACTTCGATTTGCTTTTAGGGCACATTTGGAGCGTAATAGCGCACGTTTTCGCACGCTCAAATTTTCGAGTGAGGGGTAAAATTTTCATGAAATTTTGCGTAGAATCAAAATCTAGAATACAAAAAGGGGGTTCCCATTTGAAAACGTCTGCCAAGTTGGGTGGGCAGTATAGCTTCCTCACTTTTGTAACATGGACTTATAGAAATCAGCCCTCAACTAGCCTCCAAAATTGAACAAAATCCGTCCATTTTGAACTAAGAAATCTTAGTTTCAGGAAATTTACGTTGGCGTATGCGAACACGCTACTAATGGTCCTATGGCTATTAAATTAGTAGGGAACTGTCTATGGGCTACCGCGAACAATCTCTGAAAATTTCAATAGAATAGGTTGAGTAGTTCCGGAGTTACGGCTATGAAACTAATTTCAAATTGCGCATGCGCAGTAAGTAATACTGATAGAATCGTGTTGAAATTCGAAGGTAATTGTCAATCTCCAACTACCCTCCGAATTTGAGCGAAATCGGTCGATTAGGAACAAAGAAATCGTAGTTCCAGGAAATTCACGTTTGCGCATGCGCATTACTAGTGGTCCGATGACGATGAAATTCATAAGGGACCCTCTGGAGTCTAACTCAAGTAATCCCTGAGCATTTC
>JAEMON010000013.1:17940614-17955042 GCA_030264115.1 Lygus lineolaris
AATACAAAGCTTCCTACCTTCGGTAGTGAGGAAGCAAAAACGAAGCTATTACGCGCGCGCGGCGAGACTCGCGAAAACGTGACTTCCTTGTGAAAAACTAAGGGGGTTACGATTTGAAGTTTCTTTCTACCCCTCGAAACAACGGAAATATAAGGGGTGGACCACCTATTGGCGAACACCCTGTATATCGGTTCTAGTTGTTATAAACAAACATCACCTACCGCTAAAATTGTGTCACCCGATCTAAGCTTACCGGCACGGAGTGCTTAGAGTTGGCGAGGGTGATATTGCCGTTGACGTCGATGGGACCCCTCGATCGGACTGGGAGGCTGCCAACCAGCTGGCAGTCCACATGGAGCGTCACTCGTCCCTCGTACACTCCGAAGTGGATCTTATGCCACGATCTGTCGAAAACCTGAGGGAAAGTCAACGGTTTTTAAACAACAACTATTGAGACAATATTACGAGTAGGTAGGTAACTAATACTAAAAGAAAGGAGAGTTGGAAGAGTCCATCTTATGAGTATATTTTAGGGACAACATTTAAAAACTCTATGGGTTATTTTATACGTTTTAATATAATATATTTTTTAATTTGTATTGTTTTTGCAATTATTGTTTAGGAATACATCATGGTATTTTCTGAATGAGCGAAAAATGTCATATGAGAATAGCCTACCTATCAAGAAATTTCTATTGAATTTTCGTGAGAATAATACAGTCATGTTAAAATCGGTCATTAATACGTGCTCTAAAGTGATTGGTTTGTACAAAAAATAAATCGTGTTCTGTAGAAAAAGGAAATATTATTATGATCGCTTTCAATATGAGGCTATGTTTTTTTTCCGAGGATTTCAAGTTTAAATGGTCGATGACTCTGGCGAAACTGCAGAAGGTTTTTGTCTCTCTTGTTCCTGCTTCTCTTTAAACGTTTTCCAATCTCTTGAATCGAATGAAACCACCCCGTGCACTGAACGACCAAACCTTCGCTTCCCATATGGACGTATATTGGTTTAGCAGAAAAAGAACGAAAAGACTATTGTGAATCGCAAATACTAGATTTTGATGATTTTAGATGATCTATACCGACAGCAAATAATAAATTAATAGTTGTGCAATAATTAGGAGTGTTTTTTGTATTCCAATTATTTGAAGAATAGACATTTTCGAACCTCTAATATAAATCTGGCGCAGCAAACAGCATACCAGACGGTATTTGTGATGGTTCATTGACGTTAATGAAAGGACAAAAAAAACAAAAAAAAAAACAGGGTGACCCGCGGTCGAGCTCAGAGTGCGAAATTGATGGGAAGAAAAACTGGATAGAAATCGATACTTGAGGGTTGTGGTCGCCTTCGGTTTCCTGCCTTATTTTTTATTTTTCCACCAATCAAATCGAATTTAAGCCTTGAGAGGTGACCTACCTCAAGATTGCAGTTGTTCGTCAGACATTTCAGCAAATTTTGCAATGCCATATAAAACTTGAAGTAGGAAACTATGGCATGTGTGAGTTGATGAGCGAATTGTCAAAGAATCATTTTAATCGATTTGATTGGTGGTGCTTATAGGAAATTTTGCGCTAATTCGGAATATAATACGATGTATGGTCCTTTTCATTACCGGGATAAGAAGATATAGGTAGATTTAGCTTGTGATACGCTCTCCCTTCTCGTAAATAAAATTAGAAAGGCTATATATTATTAAACTTATAAAGTGGCGATAGAAGCTCCAAACAATAAGATGGATGTGTTCAGTTTCACAACGATGGATTTTCAACGACACATTCTATTATATCTGGTTCAAAGACATCGTCAGAGACACATGGGTTTCAAATCGAATCAGATTGCGATATTTATTCCCTTTGCGTAGATATAGCTACTTCTTTCTCCAATTCCGATACAATCAATCCAATTCAATTCAATTCAATTTATTCAATTAAGGATGCATGATTTTTCAACCAAAAATTGAGTGCATGGCATTAAATGAAATTAATCAATCATTCCCAATAGGTACCTACCAATTGGTAGGTACTTGGTAAGGTATGTTTTGGTAGATATGATTCTATTGAGGATTAAGTACCTAGTATGTTCAATTATGTAGTTATGAGTGATGGTGAATCCGTTTCTGCCTATCTGATCCCTAATTTATTATGCTTGTGTATTTGAAAAGAGAAATGAAGCAGTTATACTATCCTTAGTATTTATGTTTTCTTAATTTGATTCTCATCGGTGTACGGGCAGAAAGAATCGCAAAAAGAGAAATCATTATACATGAATAATCCTTTTTGAGTGTCGTCGCAAGGCTATAAAAGTACCTGACTGCCAGTTTTGATCAGGACGGATATTCGAAGCGAATGCAAATATAGTTGTGAGGCAATACCACGAAGAATGACGTAGTTTGGTAAGGCTGAGTCGAGCAAACTATGAAACGAGGGGTTTTAGGCTCTTAGATTGGTGCAAGTGAAATGAAGAGTTATTGGAGGGCAGGAATTATGTTGTAGGCGCCCACCAGCCTCATTGCAGAAAAGCCGGCCGTAAATCACGTCTTGAAGTTCGGTTTCATTCCAGCTGACTAACTGACCAATGAGATAGTTTGTTGTTGAGATGCAAAATTCCAACAGTGGTTGGTGTTAAGGACTTGAACTCGCGATGAAACCATCTTATTGAAAATAATAAACCAAAATAAAAAAATAAGTAGGTAGGGATATATTGAAATGTAACCGCTACAAGCATGTTAAACACTAATAAATTACTTACCAAAAATTCGTTAAAACACAACATGAAGGGAAATCATTTGTCTGAAACATATTTTCGAGGAAAATTGGTGCACCTTTTTAAAGGTTGGAGTACAAGGTGCTTCAGAAAGGTTTAGGTACCCAGCTCTCCTGCAAAATACTCCGAGGGCCGCAATTAGTAGAAAACTGACCGAAAATAGCCTTTTTACTCATTTACAAAGTGAACAAGTCTTCAACAATTCCTTCAAATTTTTGCCCCCAAATTTTTCCCAGCTTTGATTTTTTGAGAATCGCAAAAGGAAGTTAGGTAGGTAGTTTAGTGAATATAAGTAGGAAACTGATTCCATGAGTTGTCAACGCATAAAATACAAATAAATTATTTCTTCAGAAGCGTATTTTTGTCATTAACATTAATCGTGTTTTTCGTAATGTAGTTTCACGCATGTAATGTGCTGGGCGACATGATGGACGCGACGGCGAGCGGCTGACTAGGGCGGGTCGATAAAGGTCGATGGTGGCCTTGTTTTTCGACCTAAGCGTCGACTGAGGCCGAAAGACCCCTCCAAACCGTGGATTTTCCCTTTATTTCCTCACAACAAACCATTTATAATATTTCGTGAAGTTGGAGTCGCGTGATGACTGACTCCTTGTTGTATAGAAACGGGTATAACACTGTTACACACGGCGTGCCTACTCAAAACTTCTAGCTTTACTATCTACCTTACAAAGACTACCAACCTAGTTGTCCTATCATGGAGAGAGTTGCAATTAATATTACTTTTTTCTTAACCTAGATTGACTTTTTTCAAAAGTATTGTCAATACTTAATCTTCGGTCATCGTACTACTTTATATTTTTATTAGGTATACATTTATTTATTTATTTATTAGGTACCCACTCACGCTTTTGTTGTTGCATAATTTATAATATAGGTACCTACTTACATGTATATTATACATAACCTACTTGGCCCGGGCAAAAGGAAGGAAGAAATCCTGAGAGGTACCTGAATGTCATTTATTACTAATTTCGAAATCATTGAATGGGCCTTGTGAGGCATATTTATGTTTTTTTAAATAACACATTTTTATTGGAACCAGTTGTGCTGTAAGAAGTTTTTCGTATTTTCGTTCTTGGTGGGTATCCAATACCATTTAGATTTAAGTTCGTAGAAAATTAGTTATCTAAATACCTACATATTTAAAGGGTTTTGTAGTTTCCACGGTTTAGTGAATTCATCTTAGATTTCAGCTAGGTATTTTTGGAACACACTAGGTGAAATTCCCAAACTCTTCGACGGGATAAATTAGCTCACTTTTGAGGAGGTACCAACTGTGCCTTGTTAGAATAGTTAAAATTAAGACAGGTTCAAGTAGGTGGTCAGATATGTTTAAAAACAACTTGTTCATTTCAATCAATAGTAATTTCAATTAATTTCCTTAATTAGAAGCATCGATGGTTTGCATTAATTTTTTTTAAATTGTATTTCATTTAACGATAATATTTTCTTTGTTGATTATGTATATACTATGATATGATATGTACTCGCGTACTTCCTCTGTGCACGGTTCTCCATATTGATAAGTAGGTAACATGTATTATCTTTGTGGGAATAATAATTAAAAAAAAAAACATCCCCGCGAATAAGTGATGCAAGTCGATCCTCAAACCAGACGGAAGGGAAACCCGGATGGTGAATAGATCAAAGGAAGTCGTCGCAGTAACCGGAGATGCTGCTCAAATTATCCAGAGAGCATCTCATGTCTGATCTAGTGTCTGGAGAGGCGATTATAAGCCACCGACTACCGCCAGCGGCACAAATGCATCCTCAGAGGCCACATATAGCTGCAAACCTGTAAAGCCGGTTATTTCCAAAATCGTAATAATGGGAACAGATGATTTCCTGTCTCTCTACAGCTGCAAACCTGTGAACTAGGGTATTTCCAAAATCGTAATAATGGGAACAGATGATTTCCTGTCTCTCTATAGCTGCAAACCTGTAAAATCAGGTATTTCCAAAATCGTAATAATGGGAACAGATGATTTCCTGTCTCTCTATAGCTGCAAACATGTAAAATCAGATATTTCCAAAATCGTAATAATGGGAACAGATGATTTCCTGTCTCTTAGCCAATAAATAGTATACGAGGCTACGTTGATTACAGGCTACGTTGAGTTTATTGCATTTCTCCAATAATGCTCATCATAATGATAGCTAAAAACGTATCGAAACTGCTGATAATTATGTACGAAATAATTTATGCATTTATAGTTATCTTAAAAATTACATTAAACATATTTATTTTTCATTTATTTAAAAAATTATAATTAACTGTTAAATATTATTGCTTGTGCACTGTGCTTTTTTTGTGTGCAAATAAAGCGGCTTTTTCTTCTTCTTCGATATATCTCTGTGGTAAGGTCGACCTTATTCAGTCGCAAAAACAGGCAAAAATACTCGAGGGAGTTTCACTAATTTGTTGAAGCTGAGTTAACAGAGTATTTTTGCCTGTTTGCTTCCTTTAATCCCTAGTTCCTCCCGACCTTAATCGCGGTTGCAAAGTCTCCCACCGTGACCTTAATCCCTTCCCAGTTCCCTTTTGACCTTTTGGGGGAAGAGCGGTCAACTAACTAGAATCCCCCCTTACCGGACAATGCGAGGTGGACCGAATAATAACCGAGTCCAGTGCTGACCTCAGCCTTCTTTGTATTGGGAATCACAAAAGTAGAAGAAACAGTAGTTCTATAGTCAGGCCTTTATGAGCACGTTTTCAAAACACAGATCACTTTTTATTTTCACTTTCCTATAAGCCTGCCTAAAGGGTGAAAAGAAAAGTATTGCATTGGCTGAAAAACCTCTTTAGAACGTTTATGATCATCGTGTATTGCATAGTACGGATGTAAGTGACCACCATTGTGGCCCCTAGGGAACATATTCATTTTATGGAAAAGGAATTAACCAAATATTATGTTCGTTTGAGCACTTTTATGTACCTACCTACCTGATGGACAGATTTCGCTCAAACTTGAAGGGTAATTTGGGACTAATTTCTCAGTGAACCACATTTATTCCAATGATCGAATAAACAGTAGCCAAAAGGCATGCGCGAACGTGCAATCCTTCCCGCACTCACGTAACTTCCACAATTTCTATGTACGATTTCGATTAGGTACATTTCAGGCTGTCCCTAGCAGTAAAATGATAAATATATCATTACTTTATTATCCTCGAATGCAATTTGTTACATGTGCTTGAAGGGGGTGTGGAAGTTCAGAAGCATTACATACCTATTACAAATTTGAGACAAGTTGTTGTACAGATCGTATAGTACCTACCTCCATAGAGCCTATAAGTTTCACGTTGTTTCAATCAGGTTGTATTCCTTCATTAGTAACCTTGTGACAAAGGAAAACATACCTATCGTAATCTCAATCTAAGTTTATGTGTAGGTAGGAACACTAGGAACTGATGTTTGATTTGAACGGATGTTTCTCAGAATACAACAACAATTTAAAGGAGTTCTACAAAAATAATCCCGCCCCCCATTCAAAACATTTCTATTTAAACGTTTAAGAGTTTAGAGCGATATTGTCAGCCGGAATCACAAGTACGGGAGAGAGTTTGGGCGAACGAGAAGAGAGTGAATCATTCAAACAGGATCGATTGTTATCCCGACTCCAACGAAATTGCTGTTCCTTCCTAAACCTCAGTCTTCCAACAATTATTTCCGAAAAACAACTTTTTGTTGTAGCAGAACGAAGTTTAGATGGAGAGCTGACATCAATTGCTTTCTATAAGCACATACCTACATTTATAAAAAAGTATTGGTACCTATAGATGTATTGGCTGAATGCTATTTTCTTTGGTATTATTTTGAAGGGTTCCTTGATAGTAAACCACCTTGTACTCAAGTACTACTTGTTGTACTACTATTCTAACCTCTCTGGACTTACCGATGTTTGTTGGAACGAGTGATGTCTGATATGACCGTTGAAATCGAGAAGGGAGATTTGCAGCGTAGAAGCCGGCGGGCGAGGGTCCATCGTGACGGCGAATTGGAGCCGCCCCTGACCGTCTTCGCAGCGAACGAGCCGCCACGGGCTCTTTACGGACTTCCGGGCCCTCAGTGTCATCACGAGGGAGAACTCGGGCGGAAGCCCGAAAGGAAAAACGTCCCTGGAAAACATGAAAAAATTATCTTTGGAAAATGGAAATAGTAGGTAGTTGAGACGTTGAAAAGGGAAGCATCTCGTGCCAGGCTTCCCAATACGTATGAGAAAATCATATTTCTTCTGTCTTTATATTGTTAATTGGAATAAAATAACACTAACAATACTATAAGAAAAAAATAGTTTATCGTTAGAGTGTGGAGAAAACTTGGAATAAAATCTCAGCTGCTTGAATAACAGGCGGAATCCCGAAGGCTCCTGAGAAACCCTTTGCAACGTCACACTAAAAGAACTGAACCGAAAAAGAATGCGCTGAGATTGCATTGAGATCAGTGAAAATAGGAATAATTTAAATAATTAATTACAAATTCATTAATATTAATATAATTCATTAATATTAATAATAATTAATTAATTCAATCAATTTATTAATTATGTAAATTATATTCTTACTAATTAGGAGCCAAAACATTAATGGGCTTTTTATGTCGTTTTGTTCAGTTTTCATCTTGGACGGAATTTGCCAATGACATACGACACCCTTTTCAACGTCACTTTCCCCATATTACAATAATAAATATTTCAATAAATTTTTCCAAATTACAGATACACTATTTTTGCCTTACGACTTCATTATTGATCCTTTTGAATCATTATCTCTCAAATTTTTTTTTTTTTATTGATGATAATTCCCCATTTTTGATCTCTGGATATGGTCCTGTGAATTTTACCAAAATCCTCAGAGCTTTGCGGCGGAAAGTTAAAAAATGTGCTAATAACCACATTTTGACACCCATTTTGATTATATTTTTCCTTAACCTTCATCCTCAAGCACATAACCCTCTCAACATCAATTTCCCACGTTATCAAATCAACTCGAGGACGTATAATTACGAGGAAGCAATGTGCCGCAACCATTTGGCAGACGTTTTTTCTAGTTGTTTTTCATTGTTCAGTACTTATATAAATATAGTAGTGCCGTCGGTATATATAGAGGCGATATTAAGGCAGAATCGCATATTAGAGAATTTATAGAAACGGAACCACAAACGCTCTCGATAAATCGTGCCAGTTCTCCGCGGTTTTGCCAACGGCCTGAATTCGAGAGAACACTGGTGCTGCGGTATGCGTTTCAATGGTTTGTGGGTGAGAGGGGGGGGGGGGGGGGGGGGGGGTAATATATTAACAACCCGAGTGATATAGAATCCTCGCCCTCTCGCGACTGACAATATTTTAAATACTCCGGAAAGAAGGGAAATCGACCTCAATCAATCACTAGTCGAACCACGTTCTAGTCATTAATTGACCGTTTTGTAAAATAAAAAAGAACAATAGAAAAAGGTTTTGACAATCGATCACGAGGAGTCTGTCTCGGAAGATGGGTCGCTACTCAAGTAGCCGTGAAGTCATTTATCAGGGAACTACTTACTTGCTAACAAGGGAGTGGAAGTTTTCATAAGGTTTAAGTTTCCGCAATCAGTCACTGACTCGATTCATTTTTGAAAGAGCAAGTAATAACTGGCATCTATTATAGTCGGATAAGGACAGTCTGGTGATGTAGAAGTCCTGGATCACCCATGCGTTGCGATGATTCCAAACAAACACTAGATGGAGCTCCTTGTTTCCGTGTCAACCAAGGTAGCTAAAGCATTATTTCACAGAAATCAAAGTTTCCACTCACATTTTACGATTACTTCCTTCCTTCCTGCCGATTTATATGACATGAATGAATGAATGAGTTTATTGCCATCATACAGAATAGATAGTGCATGTGCACATAATTATGCAATACCAGCTTAATTATTAGTTGCTATTTTCCTAGTTAAGGCTCCGACGACCGTGCTGAAAAGTGTAACACTACGGCCCAGCACGGAGTTGTTCGATAGGAGGTAACTAGGTAGGTACTGCCAATTTGATCGATCATATTCCTCTTAAATGATAAATGTACACTTCTACATTACATTTCTTACAATGTTGGCGAATTTTCGGAGAAAATGAAGCTATTGCTAAAAAAAAAATTTTTGTAATGCAAATTTTTGAAAATTTTCTTTATGGAAATCCGTTTCAGACCATTCTAAAACGATTCCTGATATTTAACACTTTTTTATATTATGTATATATATATTTATATGTTTATATATGTATGTGTCACTCCAGACGATACCTGACCGAGGAATCAGCTAAAAATTTGAAAAAATTTCAAAATTTCAATAATATCAAAAGAACGGTTAAGTTCGTTTCCAGCATTTTCGGAGTACTCCAAGGGTTCAAATTTTGAAAATTTAGAGTCAAAAATCGCTAAAAACGCGTTTTTTTTTAGGTGTAAATTACCATCGTTTCGTAAATTACGTGTTTTTGAGGTTTTTGGTGTGAAATACCATCCTAAACATAGGAACTATGGTATATTCGGAATCAGCGTGAAATTTCCCATTAAGAATCACCCACCAAATCGGTTAAAATCATTCTTTGAAAATTCGCTCATCAACTCATGCTGCATGAATGGAACTTTTCAGTATAAAATCTTTTATGGGTATTTCATCTTACATTCTCTAAAATATATCAGATAATAAAATGTGAAACATAAATACAACTCCTTTCAAACGGCAAAATATCCAAAACGTTTATTCACTATGAATTCTGCTATATCTTTCTTTAATCTATATTTATTTTTTGTGTTTAACAAGGAATTTATTCTATCAAAATCGTTATTTATCACTTGCATACCTCAGTACTTGGTGCGTACTTATGGTGCACTTTGGGAGCTTTAGCCTGTATGCATTGGATTTTCGTTGTCTTACGTCGGTGAAGAAAACTTCTTTCTTTTTTTGAATTAACAATAACATATTTTTCGAATAAATTTGGTGAATAGTGGCTAAGTTCAGTTCAGACATTTTCAGATATTGTGTGGGTTAGGTCCTAATAGGACTTTTGCTCACTGAGTTAAAGCTGATTACTAATGCTTAAGGGTACGTGGAAGCTATGTGCCATAACCACTTGGCAGAAGTGTTTATATTGTTATACCAGAATCATCCCAATCTAAATATTATATTAGAAACGTTCCTACCTATACGGGTAGTGCCGTAGGCACATGATTTTCATTTTTAGTGCCCAATACCTTTGGTAGGTACTCCCAACTCTATTCTTAGCTCTTAGTTGTCGACAGCTTTACCTCGTAGGAAGGCTGAGGTGAGCAGCCCGATCTAACCGGAACGCAGTCTGGAGAGGTCCGGAACCGCGGACTCTGGTGACGTGCCGGACAGTCCCATCGTCAAGGCGGAACTTCCGGATGAGGTCCAACCCTTGGAGGTCCTCGTCTTCTGTCCTCGAACCCGAACAAGGACCCTCGTACATCAACGAGTTCGATAAGTCTGGAATCATTCACAAACATTGATATTTTCGTTACTATACTCTTTCTGCTTTGGTTGAACTCCCATGAGAGGAAAGGTACGTAACATAGACCAGCCTCTTATGTGGAAATTCATCAGAGCTTCTTGACTTCACGAGTACAAACCAATAAGAGTAACCCTCCTTCGTAATTTATTTCGCCTAGTACGAGTATAGTCAGCATAAATATGAATTACCTATCAAAAATAAATAAAAATCAGGCAAAAATTCAAGTTTTGAACTTATTAAGACGCTCACCCACTATCTCATTTTTCGACTATACTATCCTAGTAAATAGTGATGTAACACTTATACATATTATTAAGTATAATCTTGTACAGTGTAGTAGACTCGCTCATTTTTGAAATGTGAATGTCGTGCATGAACGAGTATTCCTACCTATGTGATGTTTGTGACACTTATACCTATTGAGAACACTGGAAGAGATGGCCTGGACGGGTCTATGACCTTAGGCCCAGAACCAATTACGAAGCATTACTGTTATACTCATGCGGTTATTACCTAATATGTATCGATATTTATGTTTATAAATGAATAAATAAATAATAGACAAACTAAAAAACTAAAATTAATAAATACTAAAATTAAACTAACATGAATAAATAAAGACAAACTATAAAGGAAAACTCATCCTGGTTACGATTGGACTTTTGGGATTTAATTCTTATTATTTTAGATTTTATCATAGATCAAAGTTCCTAAAATATCATTGTAGATACTACTGTGTTACTACTGTGAGTACCCTCTAAATGCGCTTATGGCTTATCTTCAAGCCCAAGAAAACTACTCCATCAGGCCTTAAATTTTGGATGAACAGGTTGTTACCTGAGAGCTTCTATCAGCTCTTGGAACCAGTTGAAACCCACCTCCCACCATAACCAGGGATCGTAGGGGTTGGGCCCTAGATGGTCCCCTGTAAATTACAACCCTCTCTGATCTATAGTCACCTCTGCGCTTAAACGAAACGTAAATTTCCACAAACGCTGATTTATCAGAGGGCTGGCTTCCAGACGATTCCTTATAATTCAATCGCAAGGGAACCATCTTAAGAAAAAATTCATGATCTTGTTGATTTTTGTTAGTTTAGAACAATATCAACGGTCGTGAAATTCTTGTTCCATTCATTGAATATTTGGTAGACTTAAAATAATATGGTACATGCCTAGGTACTGCTATGTTTTCTCGATTCAGTAGGTAAACCATTCCACGAATGTAGGGTAGGTACATGATGGAAAGATCTCTGAATATGTAGGAATGTAGGAGCCGGTGAGGGTGTCCCAACGGCAGTATAAATTGCCACACGGAGCTCCCAGCAGCCCGAAGATCCCTCATAAACCAAACCTTTTCAATAATACACGAGCTTCAACTCCAAGTTCGCCGTCGGCTTTGAGATTAAACGACTCTCTCGGCTTTTCCTCGACTTCCTTCTCCGACTCGGTCAAACGAGAGTTCTTTTGTGGAAAACTCCGCTTGAACTTTAATGGTTAAATAAGGATAGGTATTTGTAACTACACTACTGCACCAACAACGACTGTTGTAAAATGTGGTACAAATTTAAAAAAGCTGTGAAATGCACAATTTGAATTTCTTAAAGTTTCTTTGTCTTACAAATAGGTATCTGAGGTCTTACAATTTACGCATGAAAAATTGTATCAAGCATTGGCGCGGCTCGGACATAACTGGTGATTTCGTTACCATGACACTGTCTTGGACGACATGGAGTTCTCAGTTCCTAAATGTTGTCTTCCGCTTGATTTCGTTTTGACATACATTGCCGTACAAGTCAAATTCCTGCACTAATTTCCGGATTTCACCTTCGGAAGACAAAGTTTGGCACGGACGACTGAGAACTCCTTGTCGTCCAAGACGTCATCGTAACGAAATCACCGGTTATGTACTAGCCGTGCCAATCCCGGTGGGCATTAGCCCGATACAATTTTTCATGCGTAAATGGCTCAGATACCTATTTGTAAAAAAATTATTGTTTTTAATTCAAGTTGAGCATTTCATCGAATTTGAAAATCGTACAACATTTTAGAACACCCTATTTTACATAAATATCTATCTACCTCTCTTCGTGTTAATGGTCGAATTTCCTATTCTAATTACCTACTCTGAATATTTTAAAAACCATTCAAGGTCATCATCCATGCTCTCTGAGGGTCATATTTTGAACTTATCATGAATTATGACTTCCAAATGGTAAATTATATCATTGATTTGTAAAGAAGCTCCTGCACGCCCATTATAAAATTTAGAAAAATAAGAAAATTATTATGTTTAAATTCAAGTACCAAATTATATTCTTATTATATGTTATTTCTTAGATCAAGCCTATACTATCGTAAATAATATTTACGATCGTATAGGCTTGATCTAAGTAATAACATATAATAAGAATATAATTTGGTATTTGGGTTTCTACTTTATATCGTCGCTTAAGAAGCAACACGCCCTATGAACCAAATCCCAATTTTTCAGGAGGAAAAAACTGAATCCAGTTTTTGGTCACCTGCCCCTTTGTTTCCCGTTATTCAGTCACTTCTCGCCTTCGGGTAGTCGTCAATACTGAAAAAAGTATTAATTAAAGAAATTAGGAAATTTAGGTTGATACGGGGTGTTGTCCTAATAGGTAATTGAGGTATTGAGGTCGATGGGGGTGTTATGTTTTTTGAGTATTTCTCGATTTTATAGTCTAGTTGAAGCAATTTTGAGCTAACCAGTCGATCCAGCGTGAGAAATGGAATAAGAATCAGTCAAAACCTCATTTTCGTGAAAATGGTCGATAGGGCGTGTTGCCTCTTATATTATAATGTGTATTATTGAATTATTGTAAAATGTAAATTCAGAAGATAACAAATAAACAAATCAGTAATCACGTGAAGGATGGTAGCAGAAGCCAAGAGGAGCAGAGAGTTTTGGGGGGACTCCAACCACCTGCAACCACCTCAAAAAATACCTCCCTGAGCACTGTTATTGTACCATAACGCTCCCCATGCATGAGATGGTAGAAAAAAGAACAACACGATTTTGAATCACAAATTGATTTTGAGTTGCGAAATTGGATCAAATTGACATACAAATTAAGTAGCTGATGTTAGGCGATCGTACCAATTACACTTGTTGCCAAATCGAGTTTCAACTCCACTAGATAGGTATCATGGAGGGTATAAAAGGTTACTCTTTGTACTAACGGATCAGTATTTATCAAAAGACCATTATTGACTTTATAATATTGTTTTTTCCATCTTTTTTTTCAGACTCAACTATTTTTTTTGGTTTACAGCACTACAGATTGGTTTGAATTTTGAATGTTAGCACACCTTAATTTGTGGAACTCCATAATAACTGGTATTGGAGGTTGAAAGATTCCAACGATGTTTTTTTCATATAATATATTTCACCTACTTTACAGGTATCTTTCAACATCTACCAGTTTGAATTTTGACCCGGGACACAGAATTCGTCTGATTCTAAGCCGCTTACTAGGTACTTTAAGGAAGGCCTGCCCAGGTAGATTGTGCCGTTATTTAGGTACAGGTACGAGTATCTACATAATTTGTAAACATTTTGGGAAAAATGGAAATAATTTTCAACTTCATTCACTCTACTTAGAAGGTATGATTAGGATCCTCATCAAGATGGATAGAAACGTTACCTGATGAATAAATAACTTGGCTGTATAAGGTGGTTTTTAATTTAAAAACAAATAACCCCAAAATGATTACAACAGTCCAGCCGGGAAGATATCCCAACAACTCAACAAATAATTTGTAAAGTTACGTATGTAGGTTCCTGATTCGGTGGATGTGATGAAATATCAAAATATGAAGGTTCGTTTCTCTCCCATTGACTGTGGGTGATTGCTGTTTTGTTTTCAGTATGAAGAAGACAGGGAATAAAATTCCTGTTGAAAACGTTAGGCGTGAAATTTTTTCAGACAAATTAAAGATTTAAGAAGAAGATGATTGTGTTTTTCATTTTCTCGGAGATAGGTCGGTAATGGATAGACGGCAATAGGATAGGTAGACGGCACGGTGGGTAGGTAGGTCAATTTTGACATTCATCCATGCAGAAGAGATGTAAGCAAGAAGTAGGTATACGGAGGAGAGTCTGGGGA
>JAEMON010000013.1:17962240-17975610 GCA_030264115.1 Lygus lineolaris
TTTCCCCTACCTACTTGGTGAACAACTTTTCACCGAACCTATCACTTTCAACATTTTTTGGGCACTTTTAGTCGATTTTTTACCAATAAAAATGACAAACAAATAATCCAATGGAATTATGTTACGTGCTATTCTTTCAGGAAATTATGAGCTGAACCCAAATATAGGTGGATTACGTAGGTTATAGGTTCGATCGAGTGAAAGGTGAGGTTTGCATTTGGGCAACCCTGTCAATGGGCAACCCTGTCCCCTCTGCTCTCTCGAGATTAGGCAGAATGACGAGTCGGTCCCGTCGAAACATGAAAGGATTCGACCGATATTTTTGCCCTCCAAACCCTGAGAACGAGGTACGTACCTATTTTGAACTAAATTTTGATAAAATATCGTCAGTTTCCCAACTTTTACTGATTTTTAAACTAAAATATTTTAAATTTATTCCAGGTTGTAAGTCCAGGGGCAAGGAATGCAAAAAACAAAGATGGATTTCTGACCTAATTTCCTTACATAGAAAGCAGCTTATTAATTCTTGCACCTACGTCAAAATAATATCCTTAAAATACCGTCCATATGAAGAACAGTAAAAACTCATTTTAGCGAATTTTCGAAGAAAATGAAGCTATTGCAATGGCTTCAAAAATTTTGTAATGCAAATTTTTGATAATTTTCTTCATGAAATTTGACCTTTAAATGTCAATTTCTCGTGACCAAATGGTCGGATTTCACGCAAATTCGGAAGAAAGTTGAGGATCGGAGATTCGATAATGCCCTATGAGTTTCATCAAGATCGGATCAATGGTACCCGCATGCGCAAATGTGAAGCTCTCATAACTACGACAATTTTCAGCCGATTTCGATGGAATTTTCAGGGATTGTGCAGGTAGTAATCCCTTTGATGATTTTTTAAATATATTTTATATATATATATATATATATAATCATGTTATGGATACGAGGAAGCTATGTGCCACACCCAACTTGGCAGACGTTTTTTTCATTCCTTCATTTCAATGGTCTATACAGATTTGGTATATTTCTTATAGTTATGTAACTGCACACTAATGGTTGGATATAATCGAGAATAGTCTCTAGAAATCAGATAAATCTTCAACGCAGTAAATGGAACCAACATTTTAGGATTCTTCGCCTCACCAACGCACTGGGCCGCATCGCATGTTTCGTGAGTACCTAACGGGTGAGGGCCTTGAGACGTGAATCGATTTTGCTTGTATAGTGAATCGGAGGACCTTCCCATTCTTGCTAAAAACCTGAGCCCAGTCTGAACTCCCTCAAATAGTTAGGTAACTATTAACCTAAATTCGAGGGATATCGAGGAATTTCTTGCAAAAATCATCAATCGTTGAAGTGGAAGAATAAATTATCTAGGTAGGTATAGTATTCATATATCGATGTTGATAAATAATTTATGATTGATTTATACTCATTTCATTCAAATGAACTCATCCAAAGTTTACCAAGATCATTTCTTCTTCATGTAAGGCGGATGGTCACTAAGAAGTTAAATGTACAGTCCTCGCAAAGTTTGATAACTTTTTTTTACTGGATCATTCACTTGGAGCGGTAAAAACGGTTTCTGAAAATATGAAAAATCACATTTGGTTCCGTATCTGTCTATTTGTCTGTGACCGCGTCCTTGTCCCGGGAATAACTGTACCTACTTATTTCCGATTTCTAAGTCCGATTTCTGACAAAATTCCGAAACTATGTACCAGCAGACAAGTCCTTAGAAGCGGTCTTCTATGAATTTCTACGCAAGTTTAAAGAGAAGCCAGAACTCCAAAAACTATTGGGCCATTAAATTATATAATCAACTGTCGAGTGAGTATAAGGATTTAGACAATCTTAAATTCAAAATGAAATGAAAATTACTGTGTTCCTTAAGAAACATGCATTTTATTCAACCGACGAATTCCTCCGTTTTGACTTTTAATAGGTTTTTACATCAGATTGTTGACTGATTTCTTGTTATTTAGTTTCGGATAATTTTCAGTAAGAGGAATTTTATGAGAGTATATTTATACTCTTCCGACTTGTTGTTACGCTAATATCGGTTTTTCTTTGTTTCCTTTTTACGCTGGACTAGGTAAATTGTTATTTATCAAATTTTTAACGATAACTGTGATATTATTAGTATGTAAAATTTTATCTGTAGGCTAGTGTAGAAAGCATCTTTGGTGTTAGGTAGAAGGGTTGTGAATATTTATTGTTAAGGGGTTGTTATATTTTATTGTTTGTGTGCGTGGTGTGGTTTCGGTGTGCCGATCGGTCCACAGCCCCGGCTGGTCGTTTGGGGGCCTAAAAAGCTCCACCTACTACAGATTTTCCTCAATATCCCTTAAAATATCCTCGACGTTATGTTATAATATATGTACTTGACGTTTGTTATGTACTACTGGTATGAAAAACAATAAAGAATTCTCTTTCTTTCTCAAGTGGGTGGTGACCTGTAGTTTTCTCGTAGGTATATATGTAGTGTTCAATAAATTGATCAAGATGTTCAAGATCGTTTTGTCATTTTTCCATACAAACAAATATAAAAATAATCGAGAAATTCCCTATTATGCTAATTTTTAGCATGAGCAGAGGCTGTTATTTATCAGACAGGGTTGAATTCAATAGGTACCCGTGTAAGGCCCAACTTGCACATAATATAAATCGGATGAAAGCTGTTGAAGGTACTCGTGTGCCAAGGATTATCCGACACGCACCCAGACAGAGAAGCATAAAAAGGTCAGCAAGGGCCTTAAACGTAAAAAGCTCGTGGAAAACTTGATTTTAGAGGGAAGAAATTAATGTTCACCTCACGAATGAAAAAACCAAGTTTCGACTACCTACCTTTTGGCAACTCGTAAGCAATTATCCTGTTTTAATATTGTATGAGTCCTCATGGCCTGCCACAATAACGTGTAGTACTTTCCTACTCGTAAAGAGGAAATATACCCTAATGGCTACCTACACTGATCTAGAGAGAATAGATAATATCCTCTTTACGAAAGCTATACCTGTAGATGCGAGATAGGGATATTATTATTCAAGTTGGCTATGAAGGTAGGGTAGAACGTAGGCACAAAGGGACCTCAATAAATTGGTTATCCCCTGCGAATCGGATAACGGACAAGCTCTCCGAATATATTAAGAATTGATGAGGTTGTGGAGTCTTTCGGGTAGTTGGTAATTTCGGTAATACACAACCAAAGATTCAAGGGTTTGTTTGTTGTACTAGATAGGTACCACGTAGTCTCTTAAATTTAAGAATAAACTATACAGTAATGATATAGAAACCGATACGAAGGCGTTTTTCGTTCAGGCTACGTATGAACTATGATCTCATTTTTCGACTCATCTGTTGATCTAGGAGCTCAATTATTGACTCTGCAGATGTATGATCTCACGGAGGATCACCCTGTACTTCTGTCAGTCAAAATAAATTTGCGATTCACAATTCACAACCGAGTTTTTTCTTTTTTCTATTCAGATCAACACTTAGGAGCGACCGGTTAGTCCCAGTTGTCGGCATTTTGTGGTCTCATTCGATTTGAAAAATCAAATACTAGGTAATTATTTAAAATCACAAACAAACCACGCCCAACTATTGCACTTTTCGAGCTATAATGGGCGATTTAAAAATGGCATCCCTCCAAAGAGGTCTGCGCATCGGTAGGAGTTTTCCATTTTTGATCCTCCAATTCGGATTTAACACCCTTCTGCCAATTTTCAGCTCTGAATTCTGCCAAGTTTGACTACGAACGGGAGAAAAGAAAATCCCATTCGTGCAGCATGAGTTGATGAGCGAATTTTCAAAGAATCAATTTAACCTATTTGGTGGGTGATTCTTATAGGAATTCTTAAAGGATTCTCATCCTTTCTTTTGATATTAG
Source organism: Lygus lineolaris (assembly GCA_030264115.1). Taxonomy (NCBI): domain Eukaryota; kingdom Metazoa; phylum Arthropoda; class Insecta; order Hemiptera; family Miridae; genus Lygus; species Lygus lineolaris. The sequence goes on from JAEMON010000013.1 coordinate 17,966,137, forward strand.
TTATTGACATTTTGAAATTCTTTCGGATTTTTAGCTCGATTCCTCGGTCAGATATCGTCTGGAGTGACATAAACATTAAATTTCAGGAATCGTTTTGGAATGGTCTAAAACGGATTTCCATGAAGAAAATTTTCAAAAATTTACATTATTTAAACAGCTTCATTTTCTTCGAAAATTCGCTAAAAGCTTGTGACGTAGTAAATTCTAGGCCCTGAGGGTCCCTCCCCCACCACCAGACTGGGATATAACATAATTATTATGGCATCTTGTTGCAGCTTTTTGGAAAGCTCTCACTGAGACTTACAAATTAAAAAGTAAAACATAACCATGAGCAGAGTCCTAAAACTGCGGAATATTTACCCAGTGGAGATGGTTAGTCGGATCGCTCTTCAGTTTTGCCTGCCCTCTCTAATCGATCTGAGCCGCCCGTCCTAGACCTCCCATCTCTGGATATAAATGGAACAATATCTGTCCCAAATAACTTTGATTCGTTTGATTTGTCCACCTTCTACTGACATTCGAATTTATCACCTCATTAGGAGCTTTCTTTCCAATTTCGTGAAATGAAAGTGGTAATTGTATGTATTATAATTAAGAAGTATTACAAAACAAACACATGAAAAATGATTACTTCAGGATTCGAGTCAGTTAAATACTCTAAAATGGATTTCCACTGAGAAATGTTTCAAAAATTGCCTACTAAAAAATTCCAGGACACAAACACCAGGTACTTTGTGTTTGATTTAAATTAAAAATTGAGGCTTTTCTATCCGAAATTCTTAGCTCTATTCCTCTCTTCTACAGTTAAACTCCCTAGACTCCAGTCCCTACGAGTTTCACCACCCAATGAGCGCGTGCGCAATCGTGATATTACTTTAAAAATGTTTTCTCAGTTCCTAATGAATCGAATTTGCTCGGAGGGTAGTTGGGGGCTGACTCCTAGACGATTGCCTGATAATTTCGAATGTTATAGCTACTGAGCATGCGCAAACTTGAAATTTACTGTCGTAGGCATGATTCCGGAACTATTCTACTAACTTCGGTGAAAATATCACTAACTAGTTCTATAGGTTTTCCAAGTCCGATTGAGAATTTTCCAAAGTCATTTCTCGAACACTGACAGGGATGCTGGAGTAAATTTTAGTGAGGCCCACAATTGAACTCCCGGAAACACTGATCAAATCATCAGCCACACCAGTAATAAATAAATTTACCTGTTAAAATTGAATTTTAAAAAAATTGAGAATTTTCCAAATCAAATCACAAAAGGCCCGAGGAGGGCCCATGTGTGAATGGTGTCCTGGTGGACTGGTGGACTTATTACATCGTTCATCTCTGCCCGTCCTCCACTCGTTCCCCAAATATATATTTACTCTATAAATGTAGGTGCTATGACAATTGAGAATATTCCAAACCAATTTGATTTGGAAAATTCTCAATTTGATTCGGAAAATTCTCAATCTGACTTGGAAAACCTATATAATACGTCTATGTAACAAGAGTGAGGAAGCTAAACTGCCCAACCAACTAAGCAGACGTTTGTTCCTATATCCTATTCCTATCCCAAGCATGTACTGTTCTTATAAATAAAATACATGAAAAATCCGCCTGTTCTTCTATCGAAGACTGATGGGTATTAAGTTAGGTACGTTTAAATATCCGAGGCTACATTTTAAGACTATAGGAATAGGCTACATATTCTTAGTACCTGTCCCAGTATCTCTATTCGACATATTTATTAGTAAGTAATTTTTCGATAGATTTCAAATAAGAGTTTTATACAACTGTGAGAGAAGAGAGAAAAAAAGGAACGAGAAAAGTTTCCGCATGCAAATCGGTTTCCGTTCGCTCACGCCACCAGCTTGTAGGGGCTGTCAGGTCAAACTTGTCTCTATTTTATACCTACCGATTCACTTCGATCAATGGATGGAACTGAATAATTCTTTGTCAGGTATTTTAACTATAATGATATAAATATGAAAAAGACCCATTCAAGCAGCATGAGTTGATGAGCGAATTTTCAAAGAATCATTTTAACCTATTTGGTGGGTGGTTCGTATAGGAAATTTCACGCTGATTCCGAATATGCCATATTTATGTTCCTATGTTTAAGTAGGTACTTTACACAGAAAAATTCATAAACGCGTTTTTTTGGAGCGATTTTTGACTCTAAATTTTCAAAATGTTACCCCTTGGAGTCACCAAAAATTCTGACCAACGAACTTATCCTTTCTTTTGGTATTATTGACATTTTGAAATTTTTTCGGATTTTTAGCTCGATGCCTCGGTCAGATATCGTCTTGAGTGACACACAAATATATATATAAATACATAAAAAAATATATATGTACATATAAAAAAGTGTAAAATTTCAGGAATCGTTTTAGAATGGTCTTTAACGGAGTTCCATGAAGAGAAGTCAAAAAAGTTGCATTATTAACATTTTGAAGCCATTTTTTTCTTCGAAAATTCGCTAAAAAGAGCTCTTGATGGAATGGTGTTGTCATCCAGGTACGAGGTCAACTATTCTTGAAATTAGAAATTCTTGGAAATATCGAAAACTCACCTAACTTATTATTGAGCTCCAGAAATTTCATTTCAGGCCGATTCCAATACTTTCCATTTACTCTTCGCTTCTAATGAGGAAAGTGACAAACCATGTCGGTCTTGGTAGAGCGGATATCAACAAGACTGCAGAATGCATCTTTGATCTTCTTAATGAGGCACTTCCTTCTGCCCGCTATTGATTGGGAATGACTGATGACGATTCAATCGATAGGTAAACAAGTTGAAAGGTCGCATCAGGCGCTGACTTGAGGTCATCGTTCATTAAGTTTGTTCATCGTTCATCGTTCAGAAATTTTGTTCCGTTGAAAAGTTAAATTGGGTTTGAGGTGAAAATTGTTTTTCCTCCAAAATCAAAAAGTTCCAATCGAATTTTACAGAGTGGACCTTTCTGATCAAATTTGATTCCGTGTCTATTTGTGTGTGTCTGGGAGTCTGCCAATTCTATCCACATAGCAACCATAGTTTTCACCCGATTTTGATGATATTTCCATAGATGAACAGTCGACATCAGCACAGGGTTGTGGCAGCATCCAAACCTGTGCAAACGTAAACTCCCGCGACGATTTTTCCCTATTTTCCCGTACTGCAATGCTGCCGTGCAAAGAAGAAAAGTTGATGAGCGAATTTTCAAAGAAAAATTTTAACCGATTTTGTTATCGATCGTTGGAATGTTTCAACCTCTAATACAGTGGCGGCTGGAAGCCTGAATTAGGACTGGGGCATAATATATATTTTCCTGAGATTAGTAGAGGGGACCTAAGTATCCATATTTTGGGTATTCATTTATGTTAAAAAAAAAACCAAAGAATAGGAAGAAAGTGTAGCCTAGTTGCACCAAAAGGTGAACAAAAAGTCCAATTCATGCAGCATGAGTTGGTGATCGAATTTTCAAAGAATTATTTTAACCGATTTTGTGGGTGGTTCTTATAGGAAATTTCACGCTGATTCCGAATATACCATATGTTCTTATGTTTAGGTTGGTATTTCACACCAAAAACCTCAAAAAACATGTTTTTTTAGCGATTTTTGAAACTAACTTTTCAAAATGTTACCCCTTGGAGTACTCCAAAAATTCTGGCCAACAAACTTATCCTTGCTTTCGATATTATTGACATTTTAAAATTTGTTTGGATTTTTTATCTCGATCCCTCGGGCGGATATCGTCTGGAGTGACACATATTTAAGTAAATATATAAATATATATACATATGAAAAAGTGTTAAATTTCAGGAATCGTTTTAGAATGGTCTGAAACGGATTTTCATGAAGAAAATTGTCAAAAATTTGCATTACAAAAATTTTGAAGCCATTGCAATAGCTTCACTTGCGTCGAAAATTCGCTAAAAGCAGTTTCTCCAGCTGAACAGTTTTTGAAAAATCAAGGTGTTGCGTTTTGTACCATGAAAATCTCAGTTTGGGTCGAAAATATGAATTTTTTCTTGCGAAAAAAGACCGCATATTTTCGACTCGAATTGAGATTTTCATGGTACAAAACGCAAATCCTCAATTTTCCAAAAACTGCTCAGCTGGAGAAACCGATTTTCTCCTTTGCACGGCAGAATGGTATGAACGTATCCTTTCTTCAACCCACTCATTTACACCCGTTGTAGACTGTGAAAGATTAAACGTAATTAAGGTGGATTCGGCGAGGAAATCGACCAGGAATCTAATTTTTGGTGAGGGTATCTAAATGGGATTTCAGCTTCGTAAATATTGAATTTGTAGCATCTAGACCGGTAAAGTCAATTTCATCAGGAGGGAGAATTCTGATGGGGCTCTTGAGATCGACTACGTCTACGAGTTACTTTCCCAACCCTAATTACTTGAACCTCTCTCACAGATTAACTTGGGTCCCAGAAAGATTAGCTTTTGCATTATTTAATTTTCTTCGCATATTCCTATCTGATTAAAATCGCTATTTCGAGTAAATCGAGATGGTATAGGTACCCATATTGCTATTTTAGGGGTGATGCGGCAAGGGTGTGAACCGTCATCAAAATTCGCAAATCTCAGGAATTATGGAGTTCATATTAACTCTCACTACAAATTATTATCTTACAAAATTATTATCTTACAAATTATTATCTTATTACTCCTTCATTCCAAAATGTTTTTAAAAAGTAACCCCTCCTCACGTACCATTTTACCGTTAACACGTTTTTCTCAGCCAATAATCGATCAATTTCAAATCTGTTATTGGCATTCCAACCATTTTTAATTCTGCAGGGCAACTCACTATGAAAATTTTAAATTGATAACAAAATGTGAAATTTTTGAAATTTAAAATTTCGATAGTGTGTTGCCCTGCAGGATTGAAAATAGAACGAATGCCGAAAACAGATTTGAAATTGATCAACTATTGGCTGAGAAAAGTTGAAAGAATGATTCACATCACTACGGCGGAGGCGAAGCTTCACACTACCTTCTTCACCCATGTAAACCCGAAAAATGGATATTTTTGACGGTTTTGATGCTAATTTCAGACCTTATGATATTTCTCTGGAGATGAGGGGCCTTAGGAGTCGTTTTTGCGTGAAAAAAGAGCGTTTAAATCCTGTGACTTTAATCAAAGTCCCCAATAAATGTTTTGAGGGGGAACTGAAAATTGTGCTAAGAAGTCACAACGTTTTCCCACCTATTTTGCTTAGTTTCTCAAAATAATGAAAAAAATAATACGTGGTTAAAATATAGCTGAAATTTGGTTTATAATAATCATCATTACATGGAAGAAAGTGAATTGATTTTTGATAATTGGCTCATCAGTCTAACTGGATGACTGGTGTAGTGTATTATTTCAGAAAAAGAGGATGATGAGGGTTGTTTGAGGATCGTCGAACAGAGTTCGTACTGCTCTTACTCGATACTAAATATCCATTAATATCTATAGGAAAATACATAGTACAGTATATAATAGGTAGAGCACGCAGCGAGATTCGATTTCAAACACGGCGTCCAAGTCTTCCTCACCTTCAAGACCTGAAGGTCTTGCGGTTTAGCCTAAAACATCACTAGTTTTCAGCCGATGTTTGAATGGCGATTTGCTCCCCATTTTTTGAAATTCAAGATGGATTAAATTTGCGATTCACTACAATCTTCGCAAGATTCTTCAGCTCTTTAAGCGTTCAAGCCCTTCTGGAAGCGGAGGTTGGTCCTACAGTGATCCTGATGGTCTCATTCGATCCTAAAAATCGTGTTCCAAATAAAACTGATAGAAAACCCATTGCAAGTTTTCGAGCTAGGACGTTTTGAAAAGTTGTAACTCCCTCTTTTCACCCCTACCTTTAACGCTGTTGATTTTCATATTCTATTATAGGTACCTACGAATCTTTGAAACTTAAAAAATCAAATTTTTTGGGGGTTAAAACGTTGTTTCATGATTGATCCCAAAGTTTCATTATGACGGAAATAATAACCAATAAAAACATAAGATTTTGTTGTTGGTTTGTTTGTTTCTTTTGTTGTTTGTTGACATTCTGTTGAATTAAATGATGAGATGGTACGATCATAAAAACATGATTCTTGCATTAAACAAGCTTATAAGCTACGAGTAATTCGGAAGTATGTGTCTAACCTATATGTATTTAACCTTAGGATAATGGTATAACAATTCCAAATCCAAATATGGTATAACAAATCCAAAAATGGTGCCAAAATGTCAATAGGTAATATTTAAAAGATATGTTCGCCAACCTTTTTTGACGTCGTTAGGGGTCAAATTTCAATATTTCGATTTTAGAAACGCTTTTAGCTAGTTTTCGAAGAATAGGATTTTTTTTAGAAAAAAATGACCCTATTGCAATGGATTCAACATTTTGGGTATGCAAATTTTCAAAAATGTTCTTCATGGAAATCCGTTCCAGACCATTCTAAAACGAATCCCGAAGTTTAACACTTTTTCATTGTCACTCCAGACTATATCTGCCCGAGGAATCGATCTAAAAAAAACCAAAAAAATTTCAAAATGTCAATAACATCAAACGAAAGGATGGGTTCGTTGAGCAGAATTTTTGGAGCAGCAGGTACTCCAAGGGGTCAAATTTTGATAATTTAGGATCAAAAATCGCTTAAAAACGTATTTTTGAGGTTTTTGGTATAAATTACCATCTTGAACATACGAACATATGGTATATTCTGGAATTTCCTATAAGAATCACCCATAACATCGGTTAAAATAATTCTTTGAAAATTCGCTCATTAACTCATGCTGCATGAGTGAAACTTTTCTCTGTAAGTCTGGAGAGAATCAACTTCTTGTGTGCCTACCGTACCTTATATTTGGAGCCAGCTCGCCAAATTTCTAGTTATAGCTCAGAAAATCAAGTTAGCATAATGTGTCAAAAATCGGTTAAAATTGTCATTGAAAATGCTAGAAAATGGTTCTTTGAAAATTCTCTCATTACTATATATTATATGATTGAAAATGCTGGAAAATGGTTCTTTGAAAATTCTCTCATTACTATATATTATATGATTGAAAATGCTAGAAAATGGTTCTTTGAAAATTCGCTCATTACAATATATAATTGAAAATGCTAGAAAACGGTTCTTTGAAAATTCGCTCATTACTCTCATGCTACAAGACTGGAACTTTTAATTAAGGTTCGTTGTGTTGTAAATAAAAATACCTGATTGCCATTGAAGAGGGTCACTTCATTCAACGAACGTCATAAATTCGTCGTAAATTGACGAGCGAATGGCGAGTTATGAGATTTTTCAGCGGTACAGGTGCCGCATCGCGACCAAGTGGGTACGGGATAGTGGTACGTGATAGTGGTACGTGATGTTCGTATTGGTACGTGAAATTGTGACGTGCCGGTACGTGTGGAGTTGCGGCTCCGGGAGAAAACCGCGTTGGGACGGTCGGAAGAAGACTGAACCTGCGAAGAGGCGGTCGCCAGATCTTCAGACGGGGGTGGCTCCCCCCACCGCCATCCCCAGGAGGATCTACCGATTTTCATCAAGTTCCAGGGTCATGTAGTACATAATGACTTAGAGGGCGTTACGTGACCAAATTTTCCCGGCGAAATTGGCAAAGAAACGTTCCAGTCACGCAGCATGAGTTATGAGCGAATTTTATAAAGAATCGTTTTAACCGATTTTTAGCGAATTTTCGAGAAAAAAATTTCTTCATGGAAATCCGTTTCAGACCATTCTAAGACGATTTCTAAATTGAATACTTTTTCATAATTTATATAAATACATTTACATATTTATACATATAAATATTTATAAGTCTGTCACTCCAGACGATAATATCTGACCCCGACATTTAGCTAGAAAATCAAAAAAAAAAAAAAAAAATTGAAATGTCAATTATATTGGAAGAAAGGACGAGTTTGTTGGCCAGAATTTCCAGAGTTCAATTTTTGCAAATTTAGAGTCTTCACACTACTTTCGCCTCTGGTGCGAGGCTTCACACTACTTTCCTCGCTCATAAAAACCTGAAAAATGGCCATTTTTGCGAAATGTTTTTGCTATTTTCGGCCCTCAATATATTTTTGTGGAAATGAGGGGTATTGGAACTTGTTTCTAATTGTGAGAAGAGTAAGTCCTGTGAATTTCATCAATATCGTTCGAGCGGTTTGGGAGAAAAGCTGAAAAATGGGCTAAAAACGACGTTTTTTCACCTATTTGGAATATTTTCTCCCCCTAATAATTGACCTGGAGGGCTGAAATTCTTAGGGTCTCATCCTCAGACATGTAGAAACCAATCCTCGAAATCGGAATGTTTTAAATCATTTTCGTAGGGGCCGCAATCGTGTTCATACACATACCTACATACATACATACGGACTAAATTTTCCAAAATGTTGAGGAAATTGATCAGATGTCGATTAGGAAAAATTAAAGGTGGTGTTTCAGAAATTGGGTTTTCTGCTTATTGCAATAAGTATTTACTTTCGTTTCACCTTTAGGTGAGCTGAGGAAAGTAAAAATCGCTTAAAAAACGTGTTTTTTTTTTTTATGTTTTAGGTGTAAATTCCCATCTTAAACATAGGAAAATAATATATGATACATTCGGAATTAGCTTGAAATTTTCTATGAGAAACGCCCATCAAATCGGATAAAATGATTCTTTGAAAATTCGCTCAACAACTCATGCTGCATGAATGGAACTTTTCATATTTGATGGGATATTCTTACAAAATATTTGCGCTGATTCCTAATGTTCATACCATATAGGTATTTTCCTACGTAATGTGGTAATTTTCACTAATTAACCACGTTTTCCGCGTTTTTTTACCCTAAATTTTCACAATTTTACCCTTGAGAGTAGGGGAAAGTCTTACATATAACTTGGGACGGATTTTTCATTCCCAAATTCTGAAGTGATGGAAAAGTGAATTCGAAAATCTGGCAGTTTAGCATCTACGAGCATCTCATTATTAATCGTCATGCATTTTCCCCCCGAATTTTCAGAGCATTTCAAGTGCGCCAAAAATCAATTTTTCAAAAACCATTTTTGTCTCAAGGTACAAACCTAGCCTGTACCATGGGCCAACCATATTTTTGTACTTAGGGACTGGTGACTGAACGTAAGGAAGGAGTAGAGAATCTGTATTAAAAGAAAGGCAATGTGTAAAAACATCATTCAAGTGCACAACATTTAAAAAACAAAAACAGTCCCTATGTCTATAATAACTACTTATAGGTATTACTCGCAGCAACAACTGGAATTCAAGCTATCGCAATGGGTCTACAATTTTAAGAATAAAAATTGCTCAAATGTTTTAAGAACGAATTTTGCTTGAGCCTCGAGAGATCATGGAATCTGAAAATACAAAAAAAGTCATCAGGAACACACGGAAATTGAAGTTATCCTTTTATTTTTGTCCCCCCTTTATTCCTTTCAGCGAATTTTCGAAGAAAAAAGTCCCATTCATGGAGCATGAGTTGATGAGCGAA